>JAFMSR010000004.1:1322552-1340657 GCA_022818135.1 Saxidomus purpurata
CAGCTCCGTTTATTTTTTGGTAGATTCTATCGTGTCCCTGTCTTTTAGATTTTTCTTGTGTTTCTAATACAATAATTGTATTTTTGGTTGGGATTTTTACTGAATGAGTACGATAATACATGTCTGCTCCTGGAATGCGTGCTAACTGAACTAATCAGACATTTATCTATTACATGGTGACAGTTAAAGGGAGAGTATAATTCATATTAACGTTAAGAAAATCGTTATAAAGTCTATCAAGTATTTCCCCTTTCTTACATTCACACAAACAATTAAATACATACAAAAAGGCTGGGCAAATGGCTATTACAACACCAGCTTTTGTTGCTGTGTCATCAACTTTTCATACCAATTATTCGAACAAGTTAGTCTTTTTAAACAGATATATTAGAAAAATAAAATTAGTTTATTAATCTGTATCAAAAACGCATTAATATTCTTAAATCTTTAATAAAAATCTTTGATTTTCTTTATTTTGCATTCATTTAAAAAAAATGAAAATGCATCTGTTCAAAGATGAGACACTTTCTTCGTAACAGAAGTTTTATACATGTCTGCTTCAGGGAGCCGTTGAAAATGTTTCAGATTTTAATGGCAATTTTCGGTGACATTTAATATAACGTATCAGCGTAATTTTCATTTTTTTATTTGTAAAAACCATGCGGACCAAGTAGGCTAATTTTGTTACACGTGACACGCAGGAAATTACGTCGTTATTAGCGTGTTTGATATCGCTTCACTTATATTGAAGGCATAAAAGTAATTTCTTTTACATAAGAATGTAGAATAACCTTTGTCCTTTATTCTTATATACAATTTCACATATATTTCTTTAAGTATAGTAAATGACCATGCAGTCGGAATGATTCTTGCATATGTGATCGGCATTTCTGGTGTTCCTGTGCCAGACGACTCGTGAAGTATTTGTGACGTAACGTTATAAACATTGTGACGTCACTTTCCCCAAACACAACGTCTAAATATCGTTTGTTTTATATGATATTACATCATTTTGATAAGTTTGCATTTAGAAATCTACTTAAGGGGCCTAATTTGCACAACGGTATGCAAGAAAAAGTTTCAATCATGATGCATTTGGTTAAGATGGAAATATCCTTTACCACGGGTAACTGTTTTGTGGGAACTCGGCAGAGCCTCGTTCTAGCCATAACAGTAACTCTTGGTGACGGATATTTCGATCTAAACCTCGTGCTCATGACAGAAACTATTAAGCAGGTATACGCTATAAATTGCCAGAAACCCGCAACATCGGACGTTACGTCAAAATACTTTCAAAACTACTCAAGAAATAAAGCGCTTTAAAATACTTACCAGTCTAATGAGTGTCATGTATACTTACCTCTTAACAAATGTCCTGTAAATCCACAAGGAAATATCTATGACTACCGGAAAAAAATAAAGTACTATCAAATCCCAGTAGCGTATGCGACCATGTACCTTCATTCTAACCTATCTTTCTTAAGTCTACCTGATCTATATCACACTTTTTCTATACCGCTATAGCTCTTACAACTCTCAATCATAATAACACTTACCTATGAATTCCTTTGTACAATTAGCAAACCAATTGGGTATATATTTAGTCGATATGTAAATTAATGAACTAAAGTAACTGACAGTGTCTCAATATGTATACTTTAATTAGAACCGTATTTAAAACTTTACTCATTATGTCTTGAAAAATTAACGGTTGATATAAATAAACTGCAAGCACACTCTATTTGATATATTTGCTGTTACCAAACTTATGTTATATATTATTATTAGGGAGAGAGTTTTAAATAAGCTTGTAGCTTTCCACTCGATCCTTAATGTTTATCATAAATGTGACATATTGTATATGCAATGTATTGAATAAACTCATGCTTATCTTGGTCTTGTATTGCAAAAAACTAGTCATTAACAGTCGCTCAAAATATTTCCTGGCACAACTTGTAAAATATTTCCTATTATTTTCAGAATTAAAATACTCTATTTTGTTTTTGTTGAGGAACTTTCTTTTGCTGTAACCCGGTGCGGTACAGTCTATAGCCAAGGCGTACATTATCCAAAAGCTGGTTCCCGTTTCCCTTTACTGGTTTCGAGTTTCACACATTTGACAGAGTATAAAAAGAAATTATCGTGCAGTTCTGTGGTATGTGAAATACCGGTGTATAATATACTGTGGCATATAATGTAGTCCTCTTTTCTGTAATACAAAATGTCTTCACATCTAAACGGGTCTCTGCTTCTAGCTTCTGTGGCATATAATGTAGTCCTCTTTTCTATAATACACTGAAATGGCTTCACATCTAAGCCGGTCTCTGTTTCTAGTCATTCCCATACTGTCTTATGTTGAGTACTTAAAAATTAATTACTCGTATTTGAGTCAAAATAATACAACATTTCCTAAATTTGAAGTGATTTCAGTTCAACATTTATATACAGATAGAGAATTTGTTTACACCCAGTGAGTAATAATTAATTAGTTTAACCAACTTTTCTGGTTGGTGTATCTATGTTCCAGTGTATGGAGTTGCTTGTATCCACCCGGCATTCTCAATAAATCATTACAGCTAATTTTCCTATATAATGATAATAAAAAGACTAAAATGACTGCAAGCTATTCTCTGTGATTAAAGCTGATATTGTTTCCATCTTCCTGTTAGCTAGGTTAATGGTGTATATTCATGAAATAGCTTTCATCGTTTAAGAAAACCATAATATGACAACCTTCAAAAAGCTAGAGTACGTTGTTTTTTAATAAGGTATCAAGCCTGAACGTTTTAACTAAAGTGTAAACCTCATAAAAAGTTTGTAGAACTTTAAATATCTTTTGTAAATAAAAAGTTATCCTTAAAACATGGAGAGACAATTTGCACTAGTTTTGACTATGGAAAATACCAAACTTGTAGGGTTTTTTTCCTTTCTAACAAGATCTTCGTAAATCATTAAGGCCGGATAATCTACCTATCTAGTAACACTCTGGGTTAAGAATGAAAACCAAGTTTTGATAACACTTCTCGACCAGATAAGCTATTTTACGCAATTTCGAAAAACAGCGTTTTACACACTATCTTGACACCCGTCAAATTTCATTTTTTACAAGTTAAAGTGGATGTTTCTTTACATGTATGTTCGACCCAATATCTGACCTGTATAAAAACGTTAATATATCATAGAAATCTCTTAAGAAATAAAGATAACCACCAGAACTCGTATGAATTTTTTTTCAAATAAAAAAATGTAATTTTTCCTGAAAAGAGACAAAACAGGGATATTTTATAAGTTTATTAATTGTTTATATATTTAAATGGTTTATATGAGAAAATATAAGTATTCAGCGTGACAAACATACTTTTGAGACCTTAGATAAATTTTAAAAACTCTGGCAAAACTCCTACGATCTCATTACTACAAGTACCTTTAAATGTACTTTTATAATGTAAATATTATGCCCACGTGACCACTTAGGAATGTGGCCTTGTAAAGGATACTTTACTTTTTACCGGAAAGCAATGTCGTAAAATCAGTTTGTTTGTTGATTTTTCTAAAAACTCATTTAAAAGTAAATCGTATTTTGAATTTTTACAAACAATCAACGTAAACAAACAACACCATGTTATAGGTACCAACTTAAGGTTTAAAAGGAATGGCTATAAAAAAATATTGATCAAATACTTTAGTAGTTATTTCATTTTTTCAAATTTCCACGCTAAAATAGGATAGTTGAATCATCTCATCCATACAGAGACCGGCATCTCTTATTGTCTTCTTTTTTCTTTTCCTTTTTTTAATTTTCCTATTTCTTTCCCCATTCCCTCAACACTAATTACTGCTGTAGAGTAAAAATGCGTAACTCTGTACGGTGAATGAGGATGGCCTCGCTCACCAAAAGTGTCACGACAGCTTTGAAATCATATGCGGAATATCTGGTTAAATCCTCTCTTCCGTGTTTCGCCGTAAAAGGGAAACTGATTCTGTTGTCAGATAGACGAGTAGACTATCTGGACAGAACAGACATTCAAAAAGTCGACGGGAGTGAAAGTACAATGAAACCCACATTCTACATTTTGCATTTCTATACAAAGGTGTCATAGCTATATCATAAAACACTATAGACCCGACATGGGTTTGTTTTAGATCCGTCGAATATGATTTATACAAAACAAATTAATGTGGAGCATGGAGCCAGTGGATATCGTGATTTATTATTTTTAATAAATACGGATATTTTTAATTATCTATATAGCCTGAGTACATATTTTTATTGTGCATATGCAATATAGTATTCTTTTAATTATTCTACTTGTTTTACGTGGCCCTGAGGGGGACCGTTAACGGAAGTCTTTTTGTTTTTGTTTTACTATTCTATTCTTAATACCCAGGCAATGTACATTTTTAATTGTATAGCTGGCTTTAATAATCACAAGAAACAATTTATTAACAAGACTCCGCACATCATGCTCACATTCATTATTATACCATTTCATCTCCATCTATATATAGAATAGTTGACTGCAAAAGTATGGGCTCTTGAAAAAGTGGAGCAAACGTTACCCTGAGCCCATACAAAAGTGACACACTCTTATATAGTATGAGATTATTTTGTTTGGTCAACCCTTACTCAAATATAAATTTCAGGCCCAGATAGACTTTCCAAGCAATGTACCAGCCCCCTTTGTTAAAACTCGTAATAACATAAGCCAATCAGACAGGCCAACTAACTCCTTATATAGATACAGACAGGTTTTGCCGTATCTCCAGCTATACACCTTAAATATATTTTATATTGTTATAAATCGCCACTCAGCTTGACCATTTACAAGAACAACTCCTCGCTCTGTTTCAGCTTATTTATATACATTTGTATATTGCACGAATAAATCGTGGCTACTGTCAATACTGGTACAGGTGTTCGCAACTTTGCGTGCCTTTTTACTTTAAAATCCGAGCTGCACGAATTGTCCGAGCTCTTTGCGCAAACAGAGAAACAATTTAGGTATAGGAAAACTCATGCTCCACTTGAACTCAATGGAGGAATGCTCACTCGAGGAACATTCAAGTGAGTGGCCGTCAAGTATAGAATCGGTATTCACATTCGCCACTCAACCTTGACTTTGTGGAGCATCCTCGAAGTTGACTTACTACATGTATTTAGTAGGCAGTCGTTAAAAAATAGTAAAGCATATTTTTTTCTAAGACTTGGAAATAAATCAATTAAAATAATTGGTGCAAAAGAAAATATCTGTCATAGAAAACAAAGGGTTTTAAATCTTTATATATATTAAGTAAAAGATCGGAGTGGCACACTGCTTGCGTGTTGATTGAAAAAAATAAATCATTTCCTGTTACGGTACAGTTCAGGTGCTGGACCACCTGTATTAAAATGCAAAACAATGAATTGCACAATTATATCCAAAGATTTATACAATAATTTTTTTTTTACTGAACGTTTACTATTCGTATTTATCTCGGTCGAAATAATGCAAATCCTTGTGATAGATGTATACCGCCTGTTTATAAAAAATATACAATACATGCATACATGAACTTTCGAAATTGGTTGTTATCAGAAAGCTTTAAGTAAACTCCTTGAATCCCTTCTATCAGCGCAAGTACTGGTCAGAACTGATGGAAACAGCCATTTACAGTACTAAATATCAGTTGAAAGAAATTGTTATACAGTCGCTTTAAATCTAATAACTAACTCTAATGAAATATTATACAGCGTAACTTGTATTAAGCGAAGACCTGAGGGACAAGTAAATTGTTATCTCTTAATTAAACGATCTCTTAATACAACACATTTTGATCTAAAATGATTCAGTTTGGACTAAAAAAATAGCGGCCCTTTAATGCAACAGGTTTCTCAATGCACGTGATAATCATCATCATCACCGTCGTCATCATCATCATCTTTATTTATAGTCAGCATGGTACAGTAATCAACAAATAAAGTTTTACGTTCGTGCGAACTTTTGAACCGACCTGCAGATGGTGGCGTACAGTGATATATGTGAAATGCAAGCGCTCATAGGTCTCTCCAGAACGTTTGACTGTATCAGAAAGTTGCATTACAATAACAAGGACAATAAGTTACTGCTGCAGCAAAGACATGTCAAATTGTTTTGCTCATTGTGCGTTGTGAGGTAGACAGAAGATCACCAACAACTTCCTGTTATCAACATCGGAATGCCTCGGTTTAGGAGTAGCATTTAGTGCGTTTCAATCCGTCCAACAATAAATGTGACACCATACTTACTAAAACGGAACTTTTCGTATAAGTGTACGTCCTCCATATATTATGTGGGATTACTTACACTTGGAGCATGGAAAGTGATCCCCTACTGCCAGGTTCCCACCCCACTGACCGGCATAGTACATCTAGGGCAATCAATCATACAAGGTGTATGGTTGTTATACGAGCATGCTCTACAAATTCAAACTTTTCGCTAATCAGCCTTATAATATACAAGATATAAATGTTTGCCGTGTGATAAAATTCTGTCTGCAGCAGAAACAATACGGTACAGGCATGCACATCATCTTGAAGATAGTAACTTCTGCGTCGAGAAACACCGGTTACATGACATTGTGTAATTGATGCAACACGGGTAAACTATGAGTTGATAACCATTTCAACATGGCAAACATTTACATCTTGTATATTACAAGGCTGATTAGCGAAAATTTTGAATTAGAGTTTTGTATCGTATTCACAAACAATACTTGAGTGCTTCTGTTTTTATCAGACTGGTTTACATTTCATGTTATCATACTGGTTTACAGCTCTAAACTGACAGGTAGCCAAAGTTAACGAGACGTCGTGAAAATGTGCGTTGATTGTTTACAAACATTTTGATTGCAAACGATTTTGTGCGGATAAAGGTAGGAATAGTATTGTATATTCTAAGAATCACTTTAATGGAACATAGCTCAGAACATATAATAATATTGCTGCGTTAACTTTGTTTTAATTAACGCTGAATGAGAACAGGGCTCGTATATACAATATATAAATTCTGATGAAAAAAATGGAAAGAGCGTTAAGATTATCGAAAGCTTTTTCATGAATATGTAAATTGTAAATGCACAAACCAGATAGTCAAGTATTTGCTTTACACGAAGCTAGAATATTTATTTTGTCTGTGTTATAAAGTCTGTAAAGTTAAGTTGCATCCCCCATTTCAAAATATTTATCACAGTTTTTCTTGTTTTGTATCATTATTCAATATTTAGAAAAACGTTTTGTTTCTTACGGTAGCTCTGGCCCTTAGGTTAGAATTCAAAACGTAGACGGAAAAGTACGAATTTTGGCCCATGTAAAGATCCAAGTCTATATTTTCGCAAATTACAATTGCTTTTTCCAACCAAGCATAACCGTTCGATTAAAAAGAGCCAACTAGCGGAACCCGTATTTTAACGAAAATTGATATACATTGTATCTTTTTCGTCAAAATTTTCTGATTTTCACGTATCTTTGCGGGGTCAATTTTTTGCTGTTGATATGCTGTGCACCAGGTTTTACTCTTTGAAATGATCGAATAAAAAAGAAGCAGGTGTTCACGTAGAATGTTTTGCTAGAAAACCTTCGGAAACTTACGATCAAATACTTCTGGTCAAAAACAGCACTTCGACACTTAAGAACTTCGTTTTAGTCATGGTAATTAGAAATACTACTTCTTGTGACAATGTATTTTAATCATTTTCAGTGATAGCTCTAGTTTGGGATACATGTAACACAAGTCGAAAATTGCCAATTTTCTTTAAGTCAAAGGCCTCTGATGTCGATGGTGAAAGCCACCGACTCGAAATCACTGTAACCTCTCACAGATCTAGAGTCATTTGTTCGAGTCCTGCTACCTACTATGTATCTTTGTGAGAAAGTTGGCAGTTTCTATCAGAGATTTTGGGAAAATATTATTCGCGTTTGTGTCCGAGAGTAGCCGAATGCCCCTAGTTACCAGTTTCATAGTGCGGTGTAGCGTTTGGACCATATCTATACACTGTGATCAAACCAGCTCCCAAGATCGGGTTAAATCACTGGATCTTTCAGCATGCACAGGCGGTATACATTTAATGCGAGCAACCGTCTGACTTTCTATTGCGAGGTTTGATTGACTGGAATTGATGGTTGGCGACTGACTGCATGTTACCATTCGTGTTACAGACATGGGTATTTACACATTCCTTACCTTGGGCACCGAGCTGATTCCCCTATGCATGGGAGCGCTGGACCCTAGTTTGATACTCTCATGGCACATAATCCTGTTGGATATCGTCGAACTTTTTATCAATCTTATAGCGAACGAGAGACAGTCCTATGCCAACCGTGACGAATACACGGTTTGTCTAGTGTACAAAAGGTTTAAGTTCGGCGAACCACTCAGAGCACTGAGACATTTCTTCTCATGTGAGTTAGTACAATTTTTCGTTAAAGCTTGATTCCCTAAATCGGATAAATTACCTGGACCACAAGTCCATTTCTGCATCCTGCATCCTGCATCCTCTTCACTATCCGGGCCCTTGAAGCGTTGGGATACATACCGTGCCCTCACCACAGTGTATGCAAACATTGCTGATAACCTTACCCGGCCCAAAGTACTACCATGTGCTCACATAAATCAATATGGCCCACCCTAAGTCTCAAACGATTTTTCGAGGTTTGTAAGACTAAGCCACGATGCCGAGCCAAAGACTGTCGGAGACTAATATCGGCGGAATCGATCCTAGGACCTGCTTCTAGCCAACACAAAAAATACAGTGAGCATTTACTGAAAACGTGTTCAAATATTCGCGTTGTAAATCAAACGCCGTATGATTAGTTGATTACTACATATACTAACTTAACCTGTGATAAATTGCTTACATCAATTCTTTAATTTCTTACTAATAAATTCTCATGAGAACATTTTTCCTTAACCCATTGAAATATGTTTATGAAACTCAGGTCAAATATTCATCATTTCAAGACGATGAGCACATACCCTGATCTGGTCATGTTTGGTCAAGGTCATGGTCACAACTTACGGTCGAAGGCTTGAATTTTTGAATTTCAAATGTAGTCAAATTTCAAAACACAAAATATACTTTCACAGAGACTAGACTAGATCCGTGATGTTGGCAGACTTGCAGCGTAAATTAGGCGTCCCTGCAGCCTGGCAGCTTAGCGGCGTGAGTTTGGCGGCCTAGCGGCTTAGCGGCGTGAATTTGGCGGCCCAGCGGCCTGGCGGCCAAGCGGAGTAAATTTGGCGACCCAGTGGCCTGACGGCGTGAATAAGGCGGCCAAGCGGCGTGAATTTGGCGGCCCAGCGGCCTGGCGGCCTAGCGATGTAAAATTGGCGGCCTAGCGGCCTGTCGGATAGTCAGCGTGAAGTGTGTGACATACCAGCATTATTTGAAATTAAGATATTGTATATTTTATCAATGCAATATGACTTATTTTGCAAAGACTCAATATTCAAAATACTGTTTCATTGATCGGTAGGAAGTTAGCAGTAGCAGTGAACAGTAGCAGTGAGCAGCAGCAAAATTATAAAACGTGAAGTTGGCAGTAGCAGTAACTGAGCAGTAGCAGTAGCTGAGCAGTATCAACATTATAAAGCGTAAAGTCGGCAGTAGCAGTAGCAGTAGCAGTAGCTGAGCAGTAGCAGTAGCAGTAGCACAGCAGTAGCACAGCAGTAGCAGTAGCACAGCAGGAGCAGTAGCAGTAGCAGTAGCAGTAGCAGCAGTAGCAGTAGCAGTAGCAGTAGCAGCAGTAGCAGTAGCACAGCAGTAGCAGTAGCAGTAGCAGCAGTAGCACAGCAGTAGTAGTAGCAGTAGCAGTAGCAGTAGCAGCAGTAACAGTAGCACAGCAGTAGTAGTAGCAGTAGCAATAGCAGTAGCACAGCAGTAGCAGTAGCTGAGCAGTAGCAGTAGCAGTAGCACAGCAGTAGTAGTAGCAGTAGCAGTAGCACAGCAGTAGCAGTAGCTGAGCAGTAGCAGTAGCAGTAGCAGTAGCACATCAGTAGCAGTAGCACAGCAGTAGCACATCAGTAGCAGTAGCAATAGCAGTAGCACACCAGTAGCAGTAAAAGCAGCTCAGCAGTAGCAGTAGCACAGCAGTTATTACCTATCATTAGCTATAATATATATTCTAATATGCCTACGGTATATTTCTATAGTCAATTCGAGTGCATTAATATGATTAAAGCACTCGGAAAAATAGGCGGAGTTTCGGACATGGAAGTAGCTCCTTCCGACTTTTCTAATTTACTCCCGCGCAAAAATAAAATATAGAAATGGAAATAATATCAGTATACATACATCAGTCGCATGAAAAAGATTTGTTTAAGAACCTAAATATTATTTTTGATTGCGTCAAGTAAGCCTTAGAATACCCTCACCTTGTTTTCCTTAAAAAAGGCCAAGAAATTCAGGATTAACAGTCATACCATGTTTTGATTCCGGAAGACAAAACTATGAATGAAAACGTTGACGTCATCAAACTGACCATGAGATTTTGGCATCACCAAGGTCTGGCGGCATAGCGGTCTAACAGCATCATTTGAAAATAAGATCCTATCATTGAAATATGGCTTATTTGCAACGCAGAAACGGTTAAAATACGGTTTCATTATCAAACAAGATGTCAAAGATGGCCCTATATCGCAAACCTGCTACACAGGGTCATCAATAGCAGAAAGGGTCATTTTTGACCTTGGGGACATGATTTGAACTCAACTAGGCAATGCTGCATCCAAATATCTAAGCTCTAGGCCATGTGGTTTCAGAAATAAAGAATTTTAAAGTGTTTTCTATATAAGCCATAGTCAAATCAAGAGACCCCCGGGCGAAGAAAAATCTTAATACAGGTCCACTAGGCAATGCCAGATGCTAAATATCTTAGCTCTAGGCCTTGTAGTTTCAGAGAAGAAGATTTTTAAAAAGTTTTTCGTATATAAATCTATATAAAAACAAGCGATACCGGGCGGGGTCAGTTTTGATCCGGGGGTCATGATTTGAACAATCAGGGTAGAGGTGTACTAGGTAATGCCACATGCTAAATATCTTAGCTTTATACTTTGTAGTTTCAGAGAAGAAGTTTTTTTTAAAGTGTTTCCTTTCCGCTGCCATGGCAACCCTAGTTCTGCATGGAATATAATTCTTTGAACACCTATGAAAGGGATTCATGCAAGGAACACCCCTACCAAGTTTCATCATCATTGGCCTAGAGGATATGTCGTTTGCTGGAAAATGTTAACGGACGCCGGACGGTGAGTGATCCTAAAAGCGCACTCTGGCACTTTGTGTCAGATGAGCTTAAAACAAAAAGACTTTGTTGGTAAGCATCACAGAGGCCTAGCGGTCCAGCGACCTAGCGGCCTAACAACATCATTTGAAATTAAGATATGGTATACTCTATTATTGAAATATCGCTTGTTCGAAGCAGAATAATTTAATAGTTCTCATATCATGCAAAATGACAAATCTTTTCATGAATTTCAATTTAATTACATAAACAAAGGTATTGAATCCCATTGGTACTGAACCCAGGAACTCTTGATCTCAAATCGGACGCTCTACCACTGCGCCACGGTACAAAATAATGCACAACTATAAAATCCAAAGTATTCCAAATGGTCACAAGAATACCATTGATGCAAAGCATCAAAGGGCGCCGAAAATAGTTTTGTACATGTGTGGCGTTATATAGCTAAAATAAGGTTTTTGATAAGCAATCATTATTAGTTTGATTTGAATGAAAATTTTTATGAATATTTGCAGAAAACATTTAAAATCATGGTGGTTTTAAAGCTGAAAAAAACGGAAGAAAATTTATTTTAAAAAATTGGGTTTGACCGGGATTCGAACTCCACTCGTAAGATTAGACGGTCATCAGCTTACCCACTACACCACGGAGACTGACTTTAAAGCACATGGTAAAAAATAAGCTCATATTATAATTTTGCAAAGGCAGTGTCTAGAGAACCGGAACCGGTTCCCTAGACAGCGACCTTAGCGAACCGGAATCGGTTCTCTAGCCTATATCAGTCTATACACTAGCGAACCGGAATTGTTTTCCTGCATATATTACAGGTAATTGTGATAAGAAAATAGATTATTTAATAATTATAAAGTGAAAACTTCCATTTAAACAAGAAAAATGTGGGATTATCAGTTTATTTGCATTAGTTTTCAATGTGTCGATTGTCGAATTGATCTCCTTCGCCTTCCGCACTTCCGGTTTTAATATGATGTCTATGTGTACGCTGGCGGAATGGTAGTCTACACAATGATCTACCATTTCGCGGTGAAGCACATGGGACAGGAGGATTAATAGTCGCCGGGTTGTTGCAGAAGTTACGCAGGTGGAAGCTGGCGAAGTTTGACATAGTCTTCATACAGTCTTCATACAGATAGGTAAAAATGATACAGAAAAATTTAACAATCATCAGTTACTCCATGCCCTACTTGATATAAGAAATGAATTCCGCAGCTGTGGTGTTCAGCACGTCGTATTTGAGAGCCTCTTCCATTGTCATCAACGTCGATACAAATTATGCAGACGTCTTAACAAGACCTTTTTGAAACTCCCACTTGACAAAATATGGTCACATGGTCCAGAGTTAATGAACAATGACGTTATAGACAGACGTGATGGTGTGGTTAGAAGAGATGTTGACTTTAAGTTCACCGACAGCATCAGTCATGCCTTCCTGGACCAGAGGCTCTGAAAACAGTCCTTTTCAGGGCTAAACTGACTCTTAATAGGGTCGACGGGCCATGATCAGAGCTCCTCGTGGTGTAGCCTGGATGTGACATAATGAAAACGAAAGCAAATGCTTATGTATATTTAGGTTTAATTATTTCTCTCTAGCATATATTACATAAAATCAAAAACATTTACAGAAAAATTGTGCTTTCTGTTTCAATGCTATTCATTATGTTATAACTAAACGCTCTCCTTCGTCATTCTGTTATCTCTAATACTAATACTGCGTTAAGTCTTTCATGTCATAATTTTAGGAAGGATCTCTAAATATTCCTCTTCCGAATTACATATTTAATGATAACAATAATAATCAACATATGCATTGTTTATATAGCTGTATCAATAAACGTGCCGATAACAACACGCCAAATAATTCGTGCGAATATTAATTCCGGTTCGCTAAGGTCGCTGTCTAGGGAACCGATTCCGGTTCTCTAGACACTTCCTTTTGCAAAACCGATAAGGGAGAAGTTGTTTTACGTTTTCGTATTTTTTCTAAAAGATATGAAAAGGAACATTACAATTAAACAATTACGTTTTAATGAAGGAAATGTGTATAATCAATATTTTAATGTCTATTGCGTATTATTTTGGCATACAGTTAAAACCATTTTTCTTCGCATTCTAATAACCGCTCCTAGCATGTACTTCCGGAAAAAGTATTCCATAATAGGCCACCGCCGTCATCGGCGGCGCCAATAAAACAGGAAGTACTCTACATAAAAACGTATACAAGAACGCAGTATAAACATGACCATCGCTACCTTTGAACAGACGTAGTGGTGCCGCTGAATTGAGTTTACAGATAGGTCACGATGAGGTCGCCCGCACTGTTTGACCCACAATTTACACCTTTCTAGGTCAACTGTTGGCTTTGGGAATGGCTTAAACGTCACTCCGCGCATGTGCTCTTTGTCTTTATAACGGCTGTCGCTGTTACATGTTCCCCATGAACATCTTTTAGTCGGCATAGTGGTAAAAATATTGGAAACGTATATTTTATTATTATTATTCAAAAAAATGGCGCTCCACTGACTTTTGTTTGTACCCCGTCACGTGACACAAATATTGGAAAAACCCAGACCGTGAAGTTCCGGATAACAAATATACTCAGTACAGGCAGACTACTTCGATGGAGGCATTTTTTCAAATATTTCACAGACAAGTGTACAGAATACCTAGATAATTTGAAAAGAGACTTTAAAAGACCACTGAAGTCTATATTCATTTGTATATCGCATGTCGTTGGTCGCACTGGCACGACATTCAAACTTACAATGTCGAATGTCGTATTAATTTGAAACAAGAAAAACAAAACTGACATGTAAGTATTTTGGAAATTGGTGATGGTTGATGTTGAGGCATGGCCCTAAAGGAACCCGAAGAGACCCATTCTAAATTGCATTGTTTGACTAATGCATTCGTTTTATCGCCGCATTGAACTAACAAGTTATGATTATCTTTATTTAATGTTATTACAGATTGCCGAAATCACAGTATTTGGTAAACCTTATTAAGATATTTGGCGCCATACCTTCTCTCAGTTTTATTTAGTTGTATTTTGAGAAAGGAACACCTGCACCAGTGTGCTCACATGAAGGAAACGCTTACTTTTGGCGCAAATTAGTCTCAACTCAACTCAACTCAACATCCATTTTATTTCTGTCAGGTTACATTATATAACAACATGACAATAGCAGCTATAAATGTACATAAAATGTGGGTATTGACATAATGGGGACAGTTGTTACTTAATTATACAAATTCTACAGTACGTCTTAGAATAAAAAGAAAAATAATTAATTTAGTTACAGTAAAGATACATTACCTATTTTAAAACAATGCTACAATATTTTTTTTAATTTTTAAGTTCTTAAGTTCTCTTTGTTAAAAACTCCAGAGATTGTGGCCTTTCTTTCAGACAGGAAGGTCGCAAAGCTGGAGTGATTTAAGAAAAATACAAGATTGTAGAATAGTAAGGAACAAAAAACAAAAATGAGAATTAATCTTACTATTTAGAACTTAAGTATTAAAGTTAAAAGTTATGATGATCTCTTCCGAAACGAGATTAAGATGATCATCATACATCTAGTTTTTAGTACTCAAAACTTGCTAGTGGGAAATTGATGACTCACTGGTCATGCGTTGATGCTTTACCTGTGACCAATATTTAACTACTAAAAATAGATTACAGATCATTCATTGATAAATGTTAAAATAGGTCATGCACACTTTACACGAGATGAAGATTGTTCAGAATAATTGTGAATGAGATTATTTATAAAATGTGTTACAGTAGGTGTGGATTGCATTCAATATTAACATGTAAATAAGATGTGACAATATTCATGCTTATAATGGATTATACGTGTGATGATAACAATTAGCGTGCACCAGAAAGACGTAAGTTTACTGCTTTTTATCTACGAGTACTAATATTGGCACGAGCAAATATGCATAATCGTAATTTTGTAGACGGTAGTTTAAATTAGCTATTGTTAAACGCGTTGATAATGATACGGGCAAACAAGGCAATATTAACTAGAATTTTTTCAGAAGATGCGCACATTAACTCGCTGAATTTAAGAACATTAGAGTGCGTGTAGTAGTACCTAGGAATATATCGTTACGCTCATCCCCGAAAAAGGGACATTTTAGTACATAATGTAGTTCGTCTCCTAAATCATTTAGTGGACAAAGACGACATTTTCTCTCTTCGTATGGAAGAAATGATTGCCGCCAACGACCTTTTTCGACGGGAATTTTATTATTCGCTGTTCTTAGATGGAATAAACTCAATCTAAGATTATATGGAACTTTTAATAGATACGGTTCTAATTTGAAGTCATGTTTAAATAAACGATAATTAAATCCTTTGGACGAATTTGTCATCAGACTACCCCAATTTTGTACAAATTGATCAATTAAGTTTCTTTTTACTAGCTGACTGACATATTTCAAGTTCAAATTATTTTGGTTGTTCCATATATAGGTATTACCGGTTTCATTCAAAATATTTTTAACAAAGGATAGCCATTTAAAATTTGCATCGGATTGAATCATGTTTTCATAACATATATGAGATAATTTGCTATCCTTACCGATTTTTAGTTTGCTCCAATACTTAATAATCCTTGTCTTAATAATTATATATAATGGGTAACGACCTAATTCGCCGTAGAGCATATATAACGGAGTACTTTTCTTGCTGTTTGTAATTTTGCGGAGGAAGTTGGTATGAATTCTCTCAATTAAGTCAAGATTTTCAAAACCCCAAGATTCACAGTTATACAATAAAACCGGTACAATAGTTTGATCGAATAATTTTAATTGCAAGTCTATGGGGAGGTCAATATTAGAAATTCTGGTATAAAGTATATGCATAGCTTTGTTAGCTTGATCAGACAGGTACTTCCTAGTTCCAAGAAAACTTCCGGATGCTGAGAACACTGTACCCAGATATTTGTACTCCTTAACTATTTCAATTTTAGTATCATTGATAGTGAAACTGTACATGTTTGGCTTACTAGTTCCAAAAATCATTACTTTTGTTTTACTCATATTAATTTTTAGCTTCCATTGGTTGCAGTATGCATTGAAGTCATCTAGTAAATTTTGAAAAGAGATTGGATCATCGCTCACGATTATAGTGTCGTCTGCGTACAGTAACACAAATAATTTAATATAAACACCTATCTATACATGCAAATAAATGACAAGTACACACTTTTCGGAAACAAGCAGATCCGGTAAATAATGATACCATCATCTTTACATCCTGCTTTAGTTATATATAATACATATGTTACTATATATAGTAACACTTTTGTATAGAGAAAAAATATTTTATCCGTCCTTCTGAAGTATTATCAGCTTTAGGCAAATTATCGATTTACAACAGTTGAAGCAAACAGACATAAAATATATTGATATATAGCCAAGAACACATATCTTATTGCATCTTATATTCAAGTTGAATGAGCATGGCTTTTATTGGTAACTCACTTGAAAGCTAAGATTGGGGCAAGTACGTTTGATTCTAGTGGAATAAATGACAAATGGGAAACACATGTATTATACAGAAAATGAAATGGCGGAGCAGGAAAGCCCTCTGGCAATTATTCCATTACCGGGGCGATTATCACTGAAAAGCCCTGCTCCGCCATATATTATTCTATAAGTAATAGCGTTTATTTTCATCAATTTTAAAATCAAATTTGATCAATCACGTGCTACATTAATTCTTTACAGCCTCCAGCGAACTCCTGGCTGTACGTTGATTAAGAAATAATGAATGTGTCCCAGTATTTTTTGTCGTTAATTAAATAACAGTCAAGAGTTTGGATTCGTAGAGTTAAATCACGAATGTGTAGCACGAGTGATTTACTTTGTCGCATCCGAACGACTGACTGTATGTTATTTGACGATATAATACTGGAGATATTTATTATTTCGATTCTAACACGATATTGTCTTTAAAAAATACCCAGAATTATGTCTATCACGTAGCAACATTTCATTGTGTAATTTACCGCACGTGTTACCCGTGTAGCACGTGGTGAATTTAATCGTAAAATAACGTACATATACTTTTCCTCTATATCTGTAAAGGCAAAGTTGTGGATCGTGCTAGAATCAACGATTACATAAAGAAAATAAAAACTAAAAAACGAGAAAATCATTATTTCAATAGATCCAAACATTTCTGTCTGCTCTACTGTTGAGCAGTAGCATGTACATTGTATCTAGAGCTGTTAAATTTGGATCTCATCAGAAATTTCAAGGAAACTGTGTTATTCTTTTCAAGTCAAAAAACAAATGTATAATGGTTAAGCCAGATAAATTTCTTACATAAGCACACAAAATGAGAATTCCGTAAGATAAATACTCGGAGTTTGGAATCTGTCTTTATCATAGTATGTAATTATGACAGCAGGAACAACAAAAAACAAGAGGTCCTAGATGGCCCTATATATCTCACCTGGCTACCATTGGTTACCAGTATAATACATAAATGTACAAGGTCAATAATCCCGCCACACACTTTGAATTCTAGACAAGAAGCTTTTTTAAGTTTCCCTATGTAAAATCAAGTGAACCCCCCACTCTCGGGAAAGGTAAAAATCTATAGATGTACACTTTGGAAACTCACTGCCAACAGAGTCATCCCACTTGTCACTCGCTCGTGAGAGAGAGAGAGAGAGAGAGAGAGAGAGAGAGAGAGAGAGAGGGAAGGAGGGAGGGAGGGGGGGAGAGAGAGAGAGAGGGAGGGAGAGAGACGGACGGACGGACGGACGGACTGACGGACTGATGCCACTTGTTGCAGGACTTTGTCAATAAATGTTTCT
>JAFMSR010000004.1:1341157-1389154 GCA_022818135.1 Saxidomus purpurata
ATCGCATGTATATCGGAGCCATACATCGGGCACGTAAAAGAACAAAGGGGTATATTCGTAAAGAGCTAGGTTCTGGTATCCGGGTCATCTTGTATTTGCATATAGCCATTCAACCTACGCCTGTCAGGGGTCTAGGCAGTTTCACCTGAGGAAAAATCCTAGGGTAAACCGGGACTATAAACAATAAAAAAGAAGGATATCCGGTTTAAAGGTGATACCGGAATGGAAGGGTTTTATACTGTATAAACTATTGTCTCTGACCAGTTATCGTGTCGAATTAAGAGTACTGTATAGCTGCCTAATATGTTTCACACCGACACGTCTGCCATTCTACCTCTACATATTAGGATAGACAAGTTCTTGGCTGTGAACATTTCATTTAGAAATAATAGCAAAATTAAAGCATATAAAATTACGACTCTCTTTAGAAGTTCTACGAGTCCTACATTTAAAAATGCACCGTTTCTGATTTGCAATACTTTTGTTATTGTCACTTTATTACAACACATGTTTGTCATTTTGTGTTAAAACGCCAGTCCTGTAACTTTAACATGAACATGAAAGACATTGTGCGAATTCCATTTACTTACACGACAGTGTAAATCAATGATGATTGAGAAAATATGCGTACTTATTCCGTGTGATGAAAATACCCACCTGTATTACAACAATTCAATCGGAAAACATAATATTTCTACCTAAAGACATATAACTTTAAAATAGTTAGGAATGATACAGTTCTTTTGAAATACCGGTATCTATAAATGTTTCAGTATGGTTCAATTTGTCTAATTGTCTATGTAGTGATCAATACATGTTATACCCTTTTATTTTTCTCGTCAGTGTGGAGTTGCAAGGGTACTTTTACCTTCCGTGTATTCGTTCAAGTGGTTCCGAAAGTTAACACTAGTTATTGCTTGAAGTGGCTATCAGAGAGAAAAGCTTTTATCACTTGTTCATACTCCTAGAAAATAGAATATTAAGAAAGCTTTAGTAAAAAATAATAACCTGTATATTGTTGTTGTTGTAGGATATGAACCCCCGTGTCAATCTGTATATTGTTGTTGTTGTAGGATTTGAACGCCCGTGTCAACCTGTATATTGTTGTTGTTGTAGGATACGAACGCCCGTTTCAACCTGTATATTGTTGTTGTTGTAGGATGTGAACTGAATCTGCCAACTTTCTCACAAAGAGACATGATAGTCGGTTGCAGGACTCGAACCCATGACCTTAAATCTATGAGAGGTTACAATGATTTAAAGTCGGTGGCTTTAACTATCGACCACGGAGGCTCTTGACTTAGAGAAAATTGGCACTTCATTATGCCAACTAAAGCTATCACTGAACATGATAACATCTTTATTGGTAAATATCGCAAATATTAGGCGAGCATGTGCCTGGTCGAGCATAGGTCCGGTGATCCAACAGCGGATTTCTGTATTACTGGTACTGTCCCAGGCATCGTTAGTTCTTTAAGGGTTTGCGCTGCTGTGCTGACAGTGGTTTGGTATATTCCAGCAATACCATTTTCGATGCTGATATCAGCGGATACGTAGTGAATAGAATGCCACTGTAACCGAGTTTAGCGGATATGACGTTGATGAGTTGAGTTCATAAAACTCAGAAATCTTATCTTAAACTTCATACGAAAACCAAGCAGAAAAAATACAATTAAAAGCTATAAGTGATCTTTCTTGTGTGCTAGATTGTGTTGCTTTTCTTTCAGGCCTAAAATGTTGTGAACTTCATTAATTAATGATTATTATTTCTTTATAGTGGAATGTTTTGCTAAAGTAAATAAGTACATAAATGGTAGTTTGAACATAACCGCTTTCTGATAACAATAAAACCTCGTTTCGTCTGATTTCTCTTTCAAACGATACGCTGTATTGTACAAATCGTTGTTGAAATGAGGAGGTCCGTGGATTTTAGACGAAAATAGGAGATAACTAACAAAAGTTTCATCTGTTTACGAGTAGAAAAACCAGTCAATATTCAGCAGTTTGCTCCATCGTAAATAAATACAAAGAGAAGTGTTTATTACTTAAGATTAATCGTTCTCGAGACTCACTCTAGATGGAATCAATCTCGAAGGGAGATAAAGTCAATGTGGAATTGTTGAGTCTTGTCTAAAGACATTACCACTATGGCACTGATAGGGATCGAACCCGCAATCGGAAGATGCAAGTTATGCGTCCTTTCACCGACGTCAGGCGTCAAAAGGCGAGTTTTCTCCGATTGTTATGAAATTTTGCATAATGGTACTCTAGCATGTTGCTCGTATTTTGTTCGTTTTTTCCAATTTTTCACTTTGTTTCCTAGCAACGCGACGTCGAATTTTGATAGTGTTAAATCGACGTTTTACATGCACAATTTGTTCAAATATGACCCAATTGTAATTTCAAAAACACCATGTCGTCTGCCGTTATTACGCGCAGCGTTCAACGTTCAGTTTGGCAAATCGGCTGGCGAAACTTGAAGGCCAATTAAAGAATTGCGTACGGGTACGAGATTCAAAGGACTGAAATCGTGCATATAATGTTAGTCATTTAGATTTTAATTACTACGACATCTTTATTAATCAAGATCATTTTCTCTGCAATATCGTTACAGTAATAGCAATTCAATTGAATGACCTGAATAATTTTCCTGCTTTTGGATGATTGCTTTTTATCTTAAACTACATATATTAATATTTTATCAATACCATACACATAAATCGAGTAATTTTTAGAGAAATCATGCAATTATGAAAACAAACGTGCTTCTTCAAATTTGAATATTGACAGTGGTATTAAAAATATGTTTTATTCGATATCGATCCGTGTATATCAGAATGAAAAAAAAAACAAACAACTTTGAACAGCCTGAAGATTTAGAGGCTGTTTTTTCCTGCTATATATGTGCACATATGCTTAACAAAATGATGAACACACATAAAAGTACCTGTGATCAGGAACGTAGAATATACATCAGATAAATATGTCACGAGCACAGTAAGGTTAAATACACACTGCCACACGAGTGACATTATGTTGAGAACTGCATAGGAATTGGATTTAAATATTTGTCGAGAAATGGGTGCATTCAGATCTGTGAAAAACTCGAGTTTCTATAGAAATTATTCAGGGTCATACCGCGTTATGCTTTTGGAACATAGTAAAATAAATGTGTTTCATTCGCATGTCCCGTACTTCGCCTGACCAGACACTCATACTCTGTGTAAACAATGGAAATGTGCAAGGATCGTGCACAGGTGTATGTCCAGTCTTGGTGCCCATAAATAAACAATACAAACAAACAAAAAAAACAATTAGAATCCCTAGTTATAACTCTTAAACGAAAAAACAAAATTAAAAAAAATCTATATGTATATCGATATATTGAAAAGGTCTCTATGTTGCCCGTAACGCTATGGGGGTTTACCAGCACACGCTGTGGAACAACCAAAATACCCAGTGCAGTACCAATGCACGCTTTCTCGCTGCCGTTTTCACATCGGACATTTAGCATTTTGTAAACAATCTTAGTCTGCTTAGTCTACAGCTTTGAAGAACTTACATTTGAAGTCAAACACGCCAATTTTTAGACACTGATAAAATATCGTCCACAAGCGGCCATTTTGTTGAAAACGAAAGTAGAAAAAACAAAATTAGCGTGTTTGACTTCGAATACGGGGAGGCATTTATTATTTCTATTCTAACGCAATAATGTGTTGAACTAATAACATTTCATGTACTTTTACTCAAAATGGGTATGATGCTACGGCGGATTTTTCATTTTTTGTTGACTAAATGCTTTTACTTTTACTTTCAATCGCCTTCGGATATGTTTTGATAATGTCCTTGAATAGCTGTTACAAATCACTGCGCAACCTCTCGGATCTTCATGGCCGCTTATACATTTTGACAATCACAAAAACTGAAAAATCCGCTGTAACATCGAACACATTGGTGTAAAGGTACGATCTACGCCATGATTTGTAGTCTAATAATATATATTTCTTGTTTTGATGGTTGCCTTTCGCAGTACCGCAATATTAATAGAGAATTTAGCGAAAATCACTTTCGGAATATGTGTGACATTTTTCTGGTTTGAGCGAAAATCGCTATATCAGCGTTGGTATTTTCCTTGTAGAATGAAAACGGCTTAGAATTTTCCATTGAAGTAAACTTTTTCTTAAAGCTCTATCATTTCCCTCTAAAATTCGTTCAAATTTGTTTAACGAAACTTAAATTTCAAAGAAATGGAAGAGTTTTTCGGAGCGACATGCTTGTTTTCATACAGAGTGTGTTGGGAACCTTGTCTATAGTAAAGAGCTATGATTTTTTTTTTAAATTCTGATATCAATTTTAAAATGCATAGAAAAAGACATTAGCTTAAGAAAAAAAAGTCAAAGGTATGTTCCTTCCACCTGTGAGATTATGAACTTAAAGCCAAATATGAAATCAAGATACAGGAAAATTTGTTTGTTTGTGAAAGAAATATTAAGTAAATTTAATTAATAATTATTTGTTTTGTGAAAGTAAAAACTAATCGTAATACTGAGATGTTTAGATGTTTTTGTTTCCAATTTTCTTAAAAGCTGTAATTATACACTCGCAAAAATTTCACAATGAATAGTGTCCGAGTCACATTAACAACCTCTCCCTATATGTCATTTTGGTTGTTCCTTT
The DNA here is from genome assembly GCA_022818135.1 of Saxidomus purpurata. Lineage (NCBI taxonomy): Eukaryota > Metazoa > Mollusca > Bivalvia > Venerida > Veneridae > Saxidomus > Saxidomus purpurata. Next base: position 1,345,835 of record JAFMSR010000004.1, read on the forward strand.
GTCTAATTATTGTGTTTGTTGTTCACCGTACCGTAGATTTATATCATATGTCTCGTTCCGTTTCAATATGTTTGTATTTGCTCATATTGTCATGTATTGCATGAACTGATTTAAATGAAATAAACTTGGAAACTTAGAAACTTTGACAGGAATTCGTACGTGTGTATGCGAATATTCTGGAATTAATCTAATTAGAAAGTAAGTATTGAAAAATGATATTGCATATGACAGTATATGAATATAGTGACTTAGATAGGTACATATGTATATAGCACGTGGGAAGGCATTGGTACCACTGACGCTGGAACTTGTTTAAAAGTAAGTGTTCTATGTGACGCGGAGGACAGATATGACTTAAAACAGTTTTCAGTATGCCGAATGTTAATATGTCTGAGGAAAGAAAGTCTTTCATTACGAAAACGCCCATAATCTAACAAGAAGTGTTTGGTTACTGTTACATAGAGTGCAGATACGTTCATGGAGTTCCGTTCCGTCCCATCTACCTGTTTCTATGGGCAACCGATGATTTGCCGTTCTAAATTTAAAGAAGTTAATAAAGTAGTCTCAAAATATAAATTTGCCAATAAAAAATAAAAATAACCTACAATTAAAATGTAATTAAACAATTTCGAACCTAAGTATATAATAAATATGTTTAATAGCCTGTTTTCGTCTCTAGATACATGGTGATTTTTAATAGAGTTCGACAATGCCAAACGTTGTGCAACTTACGGAGATGTTTTGATTTGTTCCCCTGTGTACTTGAAGTTGATAATACATTGTTATCAATACAGAGAACCACTAATTCGTGTAATAAAAGCTCACATAATGTACCGGCCCGCGCTGTGGTCCGTGTCCCATCCTTAGTCCTGCTTCTGATCCCTGCTCTGATCGACTTGATGTGTAGAACCGAATTCATATCCGAGGGTAGCCGAATACCCTAGTTACCAGTTTCATAGTGCGGTGTAGCGTCTGTACAGTATCTGCACACCCTGGTCGAACCAGCTTTGTTTCTAATGTTATAAAAGGTAAATCACTGGATCTTTCAGCATGCACAGGCGGTGTACATTTTATGCGAGATATTTTAGAATTGATGCTGACTGCATGTAACCATTTGTATGACAGACTTTGACATTTACACCTTCCTAACCGTTGGCGCCGCGCTGATTCCCCTATGCAGGGGATCGCTGGACCCTAGTCTGATCCTTTCATGCACATACTCATGTTGGATATCGTCGGACTTTATATTACTCTTTTAGCGAACGCCGGACAGTCCTATGCCAACCGCGGCGAATGCATGGTTTGTTTTTTAAAGTATAGTTTAAGTACATAATGTATCCGCGCACTAGTTAGAGCCAGGTGTTTCTTCTCATTTGAGTTACTACAATTTTTCGTTAGAGCGAGATTCCCTTAATCAGGTAAATAACCTGGATCAGCAAGTACACTTCCGCATCCTTTTCGCCATCCGGGACCTCAAAGCATTTGGATGTAGCCTTGCAACCCTGGTTGCTGGCCATGCCCGCATCACAGTGTTTCAAGCATTGCCGACATCCGAACCCGGCCCATATTTATACCCTGTGCTTACATAAGTCAATATCGCCCTCATTTAGCCAGAAATCGAGAGTCTGAAAAGAGGTTCCGAAGTTTGCAAAACTGAGCCACAACAGTACGAACCCGAGCCCCCGCCTGGCGAAGAGTAACATCGGCGGAATTGATCCTAGTGCCAGCTTTCTAGCAAAGCAGTCCTGTACCGACTGATTTAGGTTACCCATGCCTTCGTGTGTTTTTTTGTTTTTACGCAAAGTGTCTGAGGCATTCCAATTGTATGTTTTAGTTATTAAAATCTGTCTTCGAACCTTATGTTTCGGATATATTCATCGATTAGTTCATTCACCAGAAGTGAATATGTCCTTGTTTTGTCTTGGTATTATTCTTCTGGGTGTGGAAAGTAACCAACCTATAGTGATTTAAAACAGGGTCCGTATATTAATATGTAATATACGGACCCTGTTTAAAAGTGGTCAGTTTGTTGTGATTTAAATATACATGTAACTGCTCAGAAAGTTTACAAGTTTTCTTCTGTTCTATTGTTTTCTTTTAGTTTGCCATAAGATTTACAGAACAGAACAGAACATCACTTTATATAACTCTGGTTACATGTTACAGCAACATAAGAGTAAACATTTCATAGAAAATTTTAACAGAATACATCTCACATGACTACTAATCTAAAGCAGGATGAGTTAATTGGGCTAAATGCCCTACTAGTAGTCCTGGGTAAGCTATGCGTACAAACTTTGAAACAGATTATAGGTATAAGTGCGTGGGAGGATCGCGGATACACTCAGTTTGATCACGTGATCGTCTGTGTAACTTACTGGTGTGTCGCACGTGGTTGGACTTATTTTAATTGTGATAAGTAGATTACTGGGTTAACAGTTGTAATACATGTTTTTAAATGAAAGTTTGTCATAAAAAGAAAGGATTTAACGGGTATGACGTAGTATACTTTGACATATACAATAAAGGTAAGCTTTTTAGAAGTATTGATCGTTTCGAGACTGTTACGGGTTTCTGAGAATGTTTAGCCTGGGTCGTATAATTAGGACCCAGGTTTAGCAGATAAATTCTGATTTCAAGCCTAAAGACATGTATATTTAGGGCTACGTTTTAACCAAAATATGTAGTCACACTTAGAGTTTATAACTTCTACTAAAGGAAATATATTATTTGTGATAAAAGCTCAAAGACCACCAGATTTTCGCAATGACTTTTGTTTTCTTGGATTATTCACGAAAATATAACCATCTATATAAATATGGTCATAAATATCAAGTTTGGTTCAGTAACTAGGGATAACTCGTATTGGTTAACAGTATCTATGAATTCTGGGTAATTTAATCGCCTTTTCAGGCCACAAACATTTAAGAACCTACATTTAAGTTGATAGTTTTAAAGTTACTTTGGGCATTATTAATACAAGAACTGTTCAGGGCAGCTCCCCCAGCGCCATAAGTATTGTTTGTGGTCGTAAGACTACGGCTGTACTATCTCTGATACTTGGTACGGAATTGTGCGAAGGCATAACTTACAGTGATGATACAAACATTTTGTTTTCCAGCTGGGATACGAACTCAAGCATCGACTGGCTATACTGATCAATTTGCTCAGTCGATGAATCACTCGACACGTGCATCTCATAGTCACTTCCGGAAATAGCGATTTTGCGTTGGTACGGGGTTTACTTGTACTGGACGCTGCGATGTACCCTTTTGTTTATTCCCAGTTTCCAATTTTGAGCTAGCTGCTGAACGACCAACATGTCTTGATTGTTGCACGGCCTAGCGCCACTTGCATCACGAACAACTATTTTCTTAACGATGAGCTTAGCTGGGTATACAATATGAACAGTTTTTGGTGGATGTTTTACTCTCTCTTCCTTGTACTTTGGCCAAATTCGCGATCTGGCATCAATATATCTCTTTAGGGTAATCTTAATTGATACCAAGTTTCGGTTTGCCTTTCAATTTAAATGCGCTCAACATCGTGGTGTTCTTGGAAATATAACCATCTATATAATCTGATTTATGACCAGAAACCACAAATTACCTATAGAAACTGGCAGATGGAGAAACATACCACAGAATGAAAGAAAATGCATAAATTGTCAAGAAATAGGAGATGAATATCATTATCTTTTAATCTGCCCCATCTTTAATATCGATAGAAATAGATATATTGAAAGGTATACACGAACAAGGCCAAATATGATCAAGTTTATTAACCTGATGACAACAGATAACTATACAACACTAAGAAATACTAGTTTATTTTGTGATAAGATAATGAAATATTTTAGAAACGTTTAAATTACAAATGCTCAATTTCTTTTTGTTTTCTACTAAAAGTTGATGTAAAGATATAATTTTATACATACTTTACAGGTGTCTAAATGATGTATAGACAAAGGGTACTACATGTACTATTTAATATATGTATAAACTGTAAAATCTCAATGATAATTGAATGTTTCGAGTACTCTCATGTATGTATCACAGACATCGTATAATTGATGCCTTTAGCAGTCTAATTAATCTTAATTTTCGATTTTTCGATTTTTCGATTTTTCGATTTCAAGGTTAGACTACTGGCAAGGTGACAGAGATATATTCGCATTTAGACATGTATGACAATGTCTAGCTCGTCTAAAGCTTTCGTAATTTCGTAGACAGCTAGAATATACTAAGGCTTTCCTAGACTACTTAGAATGAGACCTTATTTTTGCTCCTCAATGATTATTTTGCACATTATAAAATGTGTTATTTTACAGTCAAACTTAGACATTATATATTTTATTAAGTACGCTATTCTATCTGCACTTATTTTTGCGCCTCAATGCTTACTTACGACTTACAAAATGTGTTAGTTTAAACATTGTAAATCTTATTAAGTTTTTTAACTGCACCTGACTTAGTTTAGAGTTAAATTACAACTATGTGTATAAAAATACTTTATATACTTGTAACATATGATGTAAATAGACCCCCGTATTGGTGGTTTATTGTTTAATATTATCCACTATGTATAATACTTACGATTTATGTAACGATAATCCAAAATCATAAGCATAAGCACATTACCTTCCCAACACTTTGACCTAAAACAACTGCACGAATGATAAATTCAATCATATTTTGACTACACAAGTGTGCTCAAAATAAATACAGCACGAGATTTTCATGGAAATGTCTAATCTTATGACGCACACAATTTATGAAATAAGCGAAAAATAACCATAGCTGTAACGATATTTTTCAATTAGTAAATATTGTAAAGGTAGACTTTCATTAATAAACAAACAAAAAAAACTTTATATTTGATAAAAAAAAAATGAAACTATTGATTTATGTACATGTATATTCTCCACTGTATAAATTCAGAGAATGTAAAATTGTGATATCCCTGTACATAGATTTGTTATTAGTAGAGTATAGTCGTTTTCCGTTTTGTCATGTTGATATGTTTTGTATATAGATATGTATGTTGCTGATGCTGCCCGTTTTATGCGGGACTCATGCATATTTGTAAAATAAACTTGGAAACTTGGAAACTTGGAAACAGACTACAATTGGCCTTGATTTTCCTAGCTCGGTGAGCGCGCTGTACACAAATAGTACTTGGGTCAATATCGTTAACGAATGTCACAGTTTTCAAACATATAAATTTCATCAATACCTCTTAGTTGTTCCTACGGCTCCGAGCTTCAGCATCGATGCTCTTATACTCCAAGCATTTCGTGCGCACATTTAAGTGGTCATTGTCTGTAGCTAGGTTTTGAACCTGCCTTTCCACATTGAAAACACGTACACTCGGGCTATTTGTACAATGATAACATCTCAAATAGTGTCAAGAGTTTGTCGTCCGTGGTTAGGGATTTAAACTGTTCTGACGACAACGAAGAGAACTTACTAGATTCAGAGTTTTCTATATTTTTAAATGTCCAACCTGTTGATCGCCTTTGCCTTTTAGAGCAGTGTTTTTTTTATGAACCCATTCGTTTCGGTCATGTCCGATATCTACGTTACCACCGCCATGATGCGGACCTCGTGGTCGCGATAAGCCTTGCACAAATACTTATTTAACTCCACATTTTCTGATTGTTTTTCCATTTCTGTAGTTCACTACCAATTTATGACTGTTAATCACACAGCATAAACTTTTTTCGTGACAGCTCTTTCTCTAGTTTTGACATAATTGTTTTACCCTAACTTGAGACTTTGGAGATAATTACATCAGAAACAAATTCTTTTTTTCTGTACCGGTAGATATGGAAAAGAATATTTTCCGTTACTCTTTATAAAAAATATAACGTCTTATTCCCTTTAAAATTATGCGACCATAGTCTAACCATTTACACGCATATGCTTAGTATTTATACTTGTACATGCAGTAACAAAAGAAACTATAATCTATTTAGAAAACTTCACATTAGTAGGCACGTCGTGGATAAATACAATAATGGATATCAACTTAAAAAGCTTTTAACCATACTTGAAAGACTATTACAGGAAAATGCAAAAAATACCCATCATTACTGCATACGTGTCAAAATCGTGCTAAGAAATAAACAGAATGTACTTTAGTTTATACTAATATATTTATTCTCGATTGCGAAACAAGTTCTTACAACTTATATTAATCGCTCTCGAGACTCATTCCAGATGGAATCAACCTCGAAGAGAGAGAGGCAATGTGGAAATAGTGTCTTGCCTAAGGACACTACCGACATGGCGATGGTAGGGATCGAACCCGGGGCCCTTCGATCCCGAGGCGAACGCGCTACCATTGCGCCACGCCGGCTCCATGGATGTACAAAATCAAATGAGAATGTACTTTAGGAAGAGTTAATGTTTTTTATCATCCCGCTTTCAATATTTTTGACCTAATGGTTTGTGTAAAATTCATTACATGACCTGTATTGTAACTGTGTATTATAAAAGTGAGGGAAGCAATTTCTGTCAGTACGTATGTACAAATGGTTCGAGCCCCACTGGGATCACGACCGTACCTTCTCATATGACACCAGTACTGGTTTTTCCAGGAAGCGGTCTCGAAAGTGACTCGATAAGCTACAAGCTTTCTTCTGAATCGAGCTAAAATAAACTAGTATAAACTATTACATTAATTGAGCATGTAACATTAGGACTAAATAAAGCCGAATAAGAGTTTACCAGTATATCATGCCGTAAATAGGCCAACAGTAATGTTTCTTCGTGGTTACTTTCTATATGAAAGCTGAAGTTCATCGTCATCACTCTCGCTCTCTACACATGAAATAAATTGGAATTCGTTGTCTCCAGCTGGACTAAAATTGCACTGTGTTGATTTGTACACGATTTCTTGGCATTTCTTTCGATTGCTGGACCGACATCTCTTTCCCTCTTTTTTATCTTCCTTGGGTTTAAATGTAGCAGTGAGCTGGAATAACACCAGCATGAATCATAGCTGAAACAAAAGTAAATACAAGTAAGATTTCTTTAATATACAAATATGCCCTATATTTTCCATTTACTTACGAATCACTTATGCATCACTTACATGACTAACCGCTCAGTAACACATGTGTTACCACTCACTTACACATGACTTACCTACCACTTACTCACACATGACTTACCACTCACTCGTTCATAACTTACCGCTCAATTATACACGACTTATCACTCACTGACGTATGCCTTTCCACTCACTTACACATGATTTACCACACATTTACGGAGGAAGCGCAACTCACGTACATATGACTTACCACTCACACACACATGACTAACCGAACATTTACACAGAACTTAACACTCACGGTTGGTAACCTTTCAACCGCCGATGAAATGACAAATAGAATATATAACATTTTTGGATTGAAAAAAATACTTTGAAAGGCACAGTTTTATTGGATAATACCGCACGAAAAAGGTCAATAAAATACACTTGCGTTTTCAGTCTTTCATGATTAGTACGTAAATAGTTAATATCTATCAACATGATATGATGTTACCTCCATGATGTTAACTACTGTTTATTATGAGGTAATTACGGTGGCACAGAGGTGACATGTGTATGTTTTTATATATCTCGTGCGCACGACATACTAAGTCGTTCGCACATCATACTAAGTCGTGCGCATGAGATACTATGTCGTGCGCACGAGATACTATGTCGTGCGCACGAGATAATTAAGTCGTGCGCACGATTACTATGTCGTGCGCACGAGTTACTAAGTCGTGCGCACGAGTTACTAAGTCGCGCGCACGAGTTACTAAGTCGCGCGCACGAGATACTATGTCGTGCGCACGAGATACTATGTCGTGCGCACGAGATACTATGTCGTGCGCACGAGATACTATGTCGTGCGCACGAGATAGTTAGTATGCGTCTTTAAGTCAGACTAGATTTCACTTTAATGGTCACTTTAATGGTCAAATATTGAAAGGAGAAAAGAATTAAGAAGTAGTTGTAAAGAAAGAAATACGATGACCAATTGAAATGAGCTGGGTAACTAGAAAACTAGTACACGTCTACACTTTTCATTTTCATTGATACCTCGGAACATTTAGGAGAAACAAGTTGGTTTTATACTCTGGCCTTTATGACATTTTACTCTCTAGTAAATGCTAAAAAACGAACACTTATGCATCAAAATATCGTGCAGATAGTAAATTGCTTTAATCGTCGTACTGTAGAATGAGGCTACATGTACATGCATTTTCACTTTGTACACATTTATACATATATTATTTGTTCATACATACCTATATCTGATATTGTGCTGCAAACAGTGTTCAATGTTCTTCTCGTGTTTTGTTTGTAGCAGCCAATTTAGTTACGACGACAAACATGTAGTGTTCATATGTCAAAATAAATCGAATTAAATTGAATTGTTGTTAGCCCTTATATCATCAAGAAAGATTTCTTACCGGCAAAACTGACCGTTATTTGTACGAAAAACAGCCCAAACATTGCTTTTTTACTACAACTGTATATATATAATATAGCGCAGTATTTTTTCAATGATATTGCAAACATCTGACAACGCTGAAGAAATGACAAATAAATGAAAGAAAGAAATACGTCAACACTGTTAAAGATTAAATACAACACAGTTCTATCATTATTCTGTTCTCAAATTCAGTTTTCAATATACAGTGCACAAAGACCACTCTCGGGAAGAAGCTAAAGCGATCTTTCTTAACAGGTGGTCTTTATTCACAGGTTTCTACACAATATTTGAATAGTGCATGTTTTTTTCCATAGTAGTCTTTATTCGCAGAGTGGTCTTTCTTTGGAGGTGGTCTTTAACACAGGTTTGGCTGTATGATTATTTAACGTGCTCCTAGGCCTTTAAATCAAGATACATAACTAGTTTGCGGTAATATGTTGAACTATTTTTCATATTCTAGACTGTGTTTAAATTTACTTTATATTGATCTACCAAAATTAGTTTTATAATTGTGTTGATTTTTTTATTCACCAGTATATACTGGTTCTGCTGAAATTATAGTAATTCTTAAAAGTTACAAATATTGAACGGATAGTTCCTCTTTCAAATGGAACAAGTGACTTTCTTAGCAACCATTTACTTTCTTAGCAACACCTTAGTCCCTAGAAAACAGTGAGTTCCTCCAGCAACCAGTGACTTCCTTAGCAACCAGTGACTTCCACTAGGAAAAATGACTTCCTTTAGGCAACAACTTAGTTTCTTAGCAATCAGTGAGTTCCGCTAGTAACTAATGACTTCCTTAGCAACCTTTAGCACCATCTGGCCACCAGTGGCTTCCTTAGCAATCATTGACGTCCTTAAAAACTACTGACTACCTTTTGTAACAAGTGACTTCCTTCAGTAAGTGCACTGGTAATCAATATATGGCTATCAAACCCTTTGTTTCATAAAACCTATTCTAGTTAATCTATCATCTGCAGAGTGCCAATGAAAGCTTTAGGGTATTCTAATGCATTGTGCAGATTAATTGTTCAAAGTGGTTCCCACTGATTGCACGGATGTACAGTATGATCATGATCTGCACTGGTCACACAGATAGAATCAGTTGCCACCAGTACGGTTAGGTTTGGGTAGCAGAAATAGGGTCATTTTTTTAAAGGCAACGCAGACTTAAGACATTTTGCATGACAATCCCGTGACTCGAGGTCTCATCCACAAATACAAGCTAACATAGTTGCTCTTATGGACGGGCCTTTATAAAATTTGCTTCAAATTAAAAATCCCGTGACTCATTGACCTTTGTAGAAAAAATACGGTGAAGTGATATTTCCATGGAAACTGAGCTAAAAGCGCCCCCTAGCGGAGATGTGTATTTTTTGTCAATTTTGTGAGGGGGAGGGGGTTCTCGATATATCTCTGTCTATGTAGATAACGACACGATCTAACTTTCATATGCAATGTCGAATCATTTATCCATCTGAAAAAATAAAAATACATTTGTATCTAATATTTATTGCCAAAATATGAAAAAGTGCGGAACGAACCCTGTAAGGCCGACAATTTTCAAAGAAAAATAGCTGCAAATTTGACGCATTTAGAGTAAATTGCCAAAAGACGGCCCGAGAGGATTTTTTTTAAAAAGCGTTATGGAATCTAAAAACAATTTAAATCAAATAAAAAAGCGGGGTAACTGTCTTACTTTTTGTGCCACTGAAACCTTTTTGAAGTTGGAAAGACATGAGAAACGTTGACGTAAAATACTAGATTGGCGTGACGTAACGAGCCGTTACTGACGTTCTCTGACGTTTCTTGTCAAAGTAAATTACTCAAATAGCGTTGTTGTTTTATTATGCAGAAGTCATTTTATATCGATCCTTCAATGATTAATATACTTTGTAGTCAATTTTAATTTTAAATTTGAATGGACACCGTACTTTAATAGAATTTTAACAATTGATCTGTGTTACAAACAAATTCTAGACCATTCTATTATCTGTTGTGGTATAATGTTACATTAATGAACACAATACAGAAAAACATTCGACGCAGAACTGAAGAAGAAATATCATTTTACTTGCCGCTTCACCCAAACAGAGAATATCTTCAATTTAAGAATAGGCGACTGCAGTCCACATCGGTTTACCTCTGACCATGAATGTGTACGTTATTCCCAAATAGATTCCGGTCAATTATTCTGGAATAGTTTCGTCAGTTTCATTCATATTTGGCTTGTAAATTTCAATTGACAATACAAAAATGGGGTTGCTGATTGGTTTCTTTTCAACTTACTTGTTGACAGAGAATGAGTGTCCTGATCAAATACATTTTTTGTAATTATTGATCTGGAAACGATGCTTTAAGTTACATTGTACTCGCGGTCAATAAAAACGCACCAGAGAACATTCTTATCATAATTTGACGTTGATGTGAAAGTCCATCAGAAAACCTAGATTAAGGCTATTCTGAAATGTAACATTTGCCGAATGATGATTTGTGGGTAATTTGATGATTAGTGTGCCACCTAAGACGTCGGGGGTTAAAAATTGAAATTCACAAACTCATCCAGGACAGCTTGGCATCTGCGTCTCATACTACGAATGAGACGTTGTATGCGGTACAGGGGGATGGTATTCCACTCCTTCCGAAGTGCCTGCACAAGCTGGGCCTTGTTGTTGATGACGTTACGTCCACTGTGTACCTGATGTCCAAGCTGGTCCCAGAGATACTCAATGGGACTTAAGTCCAGAGAGAAGGCAGGCCAGGGCAAAACATTGATGTTCTGATTTCCTTGCACTACTATTAGCGGTGTCTTGTAGTGCCAGGATATGCCAGCAAAATGTTTGTGTATAGTTTACACTATGGGACGTTTGAGTGTCCTGGATGATAATGGCGGGCATACTAGATATTGAGTTTGTGAATTTCAATTTTAGTTATATCTAGACAATAAAAAAATCTGAAAAGTTTTCTCTTTTAAGATCTATCTAGATTATGTTCTCTTTTACAGATAGGGCACAGTCTAAGTTCCGCCTCCACACAAAGTTCAAATTAAAAGTTCAAAATATCAGTAATTCAGTAGAGTGTTTTCCCGTACAAATAATGCAGTAGCCATGATACAAGGCAGTAAAGGCGTTCCATACTTGTAATATTCGGTACAAGTAAAGAAAATATTGGATAATACGGCCGTACCCTTTATTTACTTTATTTTTTGATGAATTTTTTAATATTTGGCATCAAATGAAAGCTGAAATTCTGAACTTTATGAATATGTAAAAAAATATAAATTTAAGAGTAAAACCTTAAAAGAAACTTAGATTCAATATCGGTCAATATTTCGGGCATATTTAACTGCATTTTTATGAATGAAAACCACGGCCGTACCTATTATTTCTTAAAATACGTAATAAAACATATTATATTTAGTATCATTTGAAAGTATACACTCTGCAGTTTATAAACATGGTAAATATGTAAAAATCGTTCAAAGAACAAAAAAGTTACAGGAGTACAAACTTTGATACATTTTGCAATTAAATATGTCTCGGTGTTTGCAGCAGTAAAAATACGGCCGTACCTATTATATCTTTTATTTATAAAAATAACATATTGAATTAGATATCATATGAAAGTATACACTCTACAGTTTATAAAAAATGTAATTATATAAAAATCGTTCAAATAATAAAAAAAGTTACAGGCTGACAAACTTTGATATGTTTTGCAATTTAATAGTATGTCTCTGTGTTTGCAGTAGTAAAGTATGGCCGTGAATGTTAACATATTTAATTCTTAATAAACTTAAATAATTTTGTTATCATTTTAAAGTTTATTTTTTGCACTTTCCAAAAATGTAAATCTTTTGAAAATTGATTGAGTAAAACGGAAGTTACAGGCCTTTAAAATTGTTGTGATTTTGTGTAATTTTAAAGAACCAATTAAAGGGGCGACTTTTATTTTCTGGATGATATTGTATTTAAAGTGTAATAATTAAAAAAAAAATCAATTGGTAAGTACTCATTGGTTTTGTTGCATAAATGCAAATATTGGATAATTAATCTTTATTTCAGATTTCTTTTTATGCCCCCGAAGGGTGGCATATTAAAATCGCACCGTCTGTCCGTCTGACCGTCTGTCCGTCTGTCCGTCCGTCCGTCTGTCCGTCTGTCCGTCCGTCCGTGCGTCCCCACTTACAAATTCGTGTCCGGACTGTAACTTTGTCATGCATTGAAGGATTTTAAAATAACTTGGCACACATGTCTAGAACATCAAGACGACGTGTCGCGTGCAAGACCCACATCCCTACCTCAAAGGTGAAGGTCACACTTGGAGTATGAAGGTTATGGAATCCTCTATATATGCACACATTCGTGTCCGGACTGTAACTTTGTCATGCATTGAAGGATTTTCAAATAACTAGACACACATGTCTAGCACATCAAGACGACGTGTCGCGTGCAAGACCCACGTCCCTAGCTCAAAGGTCAAGGTCATACTTAGAGTTTGAAGGTAATGGATTCCTCTATATATGCATATATGCACACATTCGTGTCCAGACTGTAACTTTGTCATGCATTGAAGGATTTTAAAATAACTTGGCACAAATGTCTAGCACATCAAGACGACGTGTCGCGTGCAAGACCCACGTCCCTACCTCAAAGGTCAAGGTCACACTTAGAGTTTGAAGGTAATGGATTCCTCTATATATGCATATATGCACACATTCGTGTCCGGACTGTAACTTTGTCATGCCTTGAAGGATTTTAAAATAATTTGGCACAAATGTCTAGCACATCAAGACGACGTGTCGCGTGCAAGACCCACATCCCTACCACAAAGGTCAAGGTCACACTTAGAGTTTATAGGTAATGGAATCCTGTATATATGCATACATTTGTGTCCGGACTATAACTTTATTATGCTTTGAAGGATTTTAAAATAACTTGGCACAAATGTCTAGCACATCAAGCGGATGTGTCGCGTGCAATACCCAAGTCCCTACCTCAAAGGTCAAGGTCACACTTAGTGTTTAAAGTAATGGAATACTGTATGCATGATTACTCTGTCATGCATGGAAGGATTTTAAAATTACATAGCACATTTATTGAGCACATGGAGAGGACACAGACTGTGAGGCACCTCTTTCGGGGGCATTCGTCACTTGTGAGGGACAGCTCTTGTTTCGGCTGAATCACAGGCTGATTTTAATTAAGCGCAATCAAATGTTTGGTCAAGGTGTTAAGGAAAGGCGTAAAAACAAATTGAAACGCGTTTTCAATAATAAAGTAAAAAGAAATTTTGAACAAAAGTTTCCGATATAGTCGTGACAAACTGAGATCATACTTTGAAATCTTCCTCGGCAATTACAAAATATCTTATGTGTATATGGGCAAGTTCGGTTAGAAACGAAATGGTCAGAAAGATATGAAAAACTTGATAATAAAATATTCGGCTTTCAAAAAGGAAAATCTATTATAGACTGCATTTTTATTTTGCACTCAATTATAAGTAAAGCCCTTAATTCCGGTCAATAGGTATACTGTATCTTCATTGATTATATGCAGTGTTTTGACAGAATTGAAAGAACACTTCTTTTTCACAAAAATTATTGAAAGAAAATGTTAGTTGTAAATTAGTTAGCGCGTTAAAATCAATGTATACGGTAGTTAAATCATGTGTGAGGTTTAACTCAGAAACGTCTGCATTTTTCAGCTCTAACATAGGTTTGAAACAAGGGGATCCGAGTTCTCCTCTCCTATTTATGTTTTTCGTGAATGATTTATCACAAAATATCAACACAAACATGTATTTAAAAGTGCTTACGTCTATAAAAGCGAACCTTAACTGTTTTTCGCGAATAAACGTTTTGAATACGAAAGAAACCCATACATTAACGGTCTACTAGAATGCATAAATGGTTGTATCAATACCCTATCTGAAAAATATTTGTCTGTATCAGTTAAATCAAAATGGTCCCGGGACTTCAATGGTTGTAAAACTACCCTATCTAAAATAATATTTGTCTGCATAAGTTAATTCAAACTGACCCTGGGACTTTAAAATAAAACGTGTGTTACACAATTTGACAATTTATCATTTCAAAATGAATTAGTATAATATTTACAATGAATAAGTTCCTATTTAAACAGTGTTAAATAGTTTTCGTCTATAGTAAACCCGTAATTACTGTATATTAGCACCTTTTATGATGTTGTTTAATAAACAGCACGCGTTTTCTTGATTGGATTATCACACCATATGTGATGATATGATTAAACCTGATTGATTGTAAGTAATAAGTTAAATGATTTCTTTAAGGGTACGTTAAAACGACAAGTTAAAAAAAAATTTTTTTACTTGTAATTTTAAAGTCATTTAATTATGACATTAACGTATTGCATTAATAGGTATATACTAGTCTGCAAATAGTTGAAATTCACAACCAAAATCAGGAAAACTTGTATATCTTAAACAAATAAATTTGATAACTGCATCTCGCATTCCATAGTTTTCACATTACATGGTTATTTTTATATTTTCATATCTATTTATTGTTTGATCTCGTACATAGTTTATTGTTAATAAATTTTAATACTGTAGTCAAATTAATGTGTTGTTCCCATATTATTCAAGGTCTGATCCATAACTGGCCAAACTATCAACATTGTTCTCATAGACAACGGAACACATTTAAAGACACCCATGACGTTAATGCATTGTAAAAATGTTACAGTAATAACAGTTCAAATGTTTAAGTTGATATCAAGATGATACGTATCTCGAAAAGCTTACTATTAGGCAATCAGATCATGATCTTCACTGTTTCAGAAATGAAGGTTGGATTTTCTAAATAAAAAACAGTGTTCATATTAAGGTAGAAAATACAAATATCGTCGGATTTCAGCAATAGTTACATATTCGTAAACTGCTGAATGATAGTTTTCCAAAAATATGTAAGTTATATTACTTTATACCAAATGAAAATGAATAATTGTTTAAAAGCCGTATTTACCCAAGTGCAGAAATCGATGTTGGCTGGTGTTAAAAAAAGTACTATTTTCAAATTGATACAGAAAAGGTAAATGAGATCGGATTTTTGATATTTTTACATATTTATAAACTGCAGAATGTCAGCTTTTCAACGTATTATGAATTGTATTTCTTAATTCAATAATGAAGAAAAAAAATGGGTAGGGCCGTAGAATCTCACTTCACGAAATCGGTGTTGGCTGTTGTTAAAAAAATAGCAATGTTCAAATTAATGCAGAAGATGTAAATAAAGTCGGATTTTAAAAATGTTTGCATATTCGGAAACTGCAGTGTCAGCTTTCCAACGATATATAAATTGTATTAGTTTATAGATACATGAAGAAAAAATAGGGACGGCCGTATTTTCCAAGCTTCAAAATCAATACTGGCTATTGTGAAAAAATAACAATATTCAAATTGAAATAAAATATGTAAATGCCGTCGGATTTTTTATTTTTTTACATATTCGTAAACTTCAGAATGTCAACTTTCCAACGGTATATAAATTATCATTGTACATAACGAATTATGGAAATAAATAGGTACAGCCGCGTTTTCCGTCAAACCGTACAATGATGGCCGGATAGGGCCGGATAATACACATTCCCTAATATTCATGAATGATATTTACACATTTGCGTGTTAATTTCATCACGCACATGGACTTGTAAATGATGCATATAGTAAAGTTCTAAATGTGGACCTCATATTTTCATGTAGTGCTGCACGTGCAATAATTCATAAGCTGAATACTAGTAATTGATGTAAAACCGATTTAAAGTAGATTATTTACTGATGTCAACAACATTTATCTGCTGATAAACTGAAAATATCTGACTTCTTGTCCCTGTGGTATTTTATTGACATGATTTCTATTTTTAAATGTAACAAACATGTTGACAGCTGTCAGACGGCGTTCGTCTGTTGCAAGCGTTGCAATAAAGCAACTGTGACTCACCTTTTCCTCAGGTAATTCAGTTTGTTAATTCAAATTTAAACGTTAATGACATTTTTCCAAAGTACTAGATGCTTTTGCTTTAGTTTGCTTGATTTTTACTGCAAATGCATGTACAATATTGTCGACATAGATCTACAGTAGTGTTTATGATACTGGTTAGAATATTAAAATAAAATCAATTTATATTTCAGATCTTCAAGACGACTTGATATCTTTCTACAGGAACGAGCACCGCAAAATTTCACTGTCGCCTTTGATAGAAGAAACTACGCCCCTTCTGGAATTCTATGTTATGCCAGATATTTATTCACTAAACCTACAGAGGACCCACAGTGGTGTAAAACAAGAAAAGACAAAAGTTACACCACTTCGCAATGTGTTCTGTAACGACGACAAAATGTGCCATAAAATATATTTGACAGCAGATGCTGGGCTCGGTAAAACTGCCCTAAGCAAGCGACTAACTCTAGCATGGTGTCAAGCCAAGAAAACACACAAAGATGAAAAGCAGTATTTCTCAAAAGAAGAAACCGAAGCCTTAAATGAATTTCGTTTCATTTTCTTGCTGCTATTACGTGACAGTTCCAGTAAATGCGAAATTGATGACCTTATCTGGAATAAAATCATTTCACGACTGGGACATGTTTACATTCGAGAAGATCTAGTAAATATCTTGTGCAAGGAAAGATGTCTTGTCATACTAGACGGTCTTGACGAATGGAACCACCCGTTGAATTCCTGCGAGCAAGAATTGAAGTCCATTCCACACCAGAAATTTCGGGAACGTACTACAGTCCTGACGACCACTAGACCATGGAAATTAAGTGTGAGTGGTCTACAATCCAGTCAAATCGACCAAAAACTTGAACTGGTGGGACTGAACCAAAAGTCAGCGAACGTTCTTAAAAGATCAGTGATTTCGCATATGTCTAATGAAAAAAATGAAAGCAAGCTCCAACATGAGGTAGAAGCGTTTACAAAACTTTTGAAAGAAAAGCAAATTTCAGATCTAGAAGCTATTCCGCTTCTTTTAATGTACCTGCTATTTTTGTGGTGTAACAAAATAGAACTAGGACAAACTCAGTGTGACTTATACAGTCATATTACAGAACTTTTGCTGTCTAGAACTGTGCAGAACTATATAGAGTTATTACCAAAAGTTGATCCTCCCCAGGGAGAAATCCCACAATGCTTCAGTGAAAACGCACACTGTATGCAATTCTACACACTTCTTACATCCTTAGGACAATTAGCATATGAAACGTTATTCAATGAAAAAAGAGAAGAAAACACGCTTGTTTTTGACGGTTCTGTTGCAGAGAAATATCTCGAGGAATCATTGCAGTTCTGCTTAAAAACAGGACTTATAACCCAAAGTAAAGTTTCAGTTCCAGCAAACCCGTTAAAACAGAAATTCAAAGTTTCATTTGCACATAAAACCGTGCAGGAATTTTTCGCAGCATTATACATGCATTCCACCTCTGATCAAACCTCAGTACCAGAAATAGTGCTTTCTAAATGTAAATGCATCAAAGACATTCTAGAAATGTCGAAAATTCTTAAATTCATTTGTGGTATGAATGTGAATGTGTCATCTTTGATTTCACGAGAAATGATGAAAATTATTAATGAAGATGAAATAACACTCAAACACAGAAGCAGTCTTGAAAGCATCAACTTAATGTTTGGTCTCAGCCATCCACTAAAAGATTTCCAGGACATGTGTATTTCATGTTGCAGAGAAATTCCGTGTGAAAATGACGTCAGTCTTTGTTTACAGGACGTGTTTATTGAAGAAAGCTGCCAGCAAGAACAATACCGCGAAAATCTCAAACAACTGACGACCAGAAATAAACAAAATATTAGATCACTTTATATTGACATGTATTACATGAGTAAAACACCTTACAGCAGTGTACATAAAGTTATTGATTATTTCGCACTTAGTGACCTGGAAAACATGGAGAAAATACACTACAGGGGTGAATATAATGACCGCGATATTTTACCTCTATTGAACAAAGCAGTGAAATGTTTACATTTATCGTGTGGTGAATATAGTGAAGGGCTACTAGAGCCAGGTTCTTGGTCTCGTTTACTGTTTGAGAAAGTGACAAGTTTACAGAAATTAGAAGCCATAAATATCAGCAGGTTTAAAATGAGCCACAGTGAGTTGACATTGTTATATGATTATATATCACACAGACATTGCATGCGACAAATTCAGCTGAAGGAGTTAAGTTGTGTTGAACACGGGGAGGATTCCTGTTCTGTGTGCCTGGAATTATCTCATCATTCACAACTAAACACGTTACACCTGCGCTATATACCTGTGTCAGAATTGAACATTAATATGGCGTCGTTAGAGAAGTGTAGTCTGGGGTTATCTAACCCAGATCTTGTGTTGCGCTTTATAAATTGTGTTCCAGCAAACAGTAAACTAAATACATTTAAGTTCGTGAGTCTAAAATCTCCTGTCGCCATTGAAACAATGCTGGAAACATTACGTTTGTTAGTGAACGTGGAACACGTGGAGTTGTGGTTCATGAATCTTGGTTCTAGAGAAATTCTGTTGTCACCAGAAATGGTAAATTTAAAATATGTAAAGTTGGAGTATGTGACAATGACTGCTTCCGTATTACAGGGAATAGTTGGCATAGTACAACAACAACAACAAACAGTTACAGTAGAGATACATGACTGTGATATAAAACCAAAAAGTGAGTTTGTAAAAGTGAAACAAAAAATAAAAACATCGCGGGAACATTTCAGTGTCGTGGTGGACGATGAGGTCAGGTTTAAGTTTGAAACAATCAAACAGGGAGATTAAACACAAACATTATGACTCCGATACAAAATACAACATAATATGTTACACACGTGTGTACGAATATATTCATTGTGTTGAAGGATTCTCATGGCATATTTTAATACACGTGACATATGTGTAAAGAAATCAAATCATTTTCAGTGATAGACTTTTTCTAACATGTAAACAAACAGCTCAGGACAATGTTTTACTGTATATTTTTGTGTTGAAAGAATCACACGGCATATTTTAATACACGTGACATATGTGTAAACATATACATATGTGTAGACATATGTGTAAAAAGAATCAAATAATTTCCATTAGAACAACTGAAAATAAAAGGATTTACTCAGTGCAGATATTTCGGATAAACTGTTTATGGATGTGTGGAATATAAGAAAATGGATTAACATGGATATAATGTACAGGTAAGTTTTATTTATTTATAATTAATATTTCTATTAGATAAACTATTAAATATTTTTGACATGTATGGCATACTCTCATGCTGTATGAGTAAATTTAATTTTTAATTAATCGAAAGATATTGAAATGGGACCTTGTTTGTAAACACAAAAGTGAGCACTGATTTTAGTCAAAATAATTAACGTCTTGAGCAAATTCTGAGATATTTTGGTTTTGGGTCAGAATCTCGCAGATGAGAGATATGGCCTATACAAAATCACACAATATCTCGACTCGCATACAATTGGATGGACTATGATTTACTCATGTGTACAAGATCAGTGTTGAAATCCCATGCTGAAATATGTCCGTCCGTCTGTCCAGGCCCCAAAAAGTATGTGTGTTTCCGGTGTCCTTGCCAAAAAAATAGGATCGGTTGGTCCGCAGCATTTTTTTTTGGTTCACCTGAGCATTGTAGGCAAGTTGTGCACTACCTGGCATACGTTATAATCTTTTCGGGGAAAACTACTGACCCAATCTGAACTATTTAAACTTAACTTGAATATTTCCAAGGTTACAAACCGTCATCAAAGACTACGGTATTCAAATTAATGATGTAGGTCTAATAAGGTATCTAGGACTTTTATTTTCAAATCTTTGATATGTTGTATAGAAAATTGTAGCAAAATAAAAACAGAAATAAATAATACACAGTACCATGGTCAACCTAGCTTAACCATGATACCATTGTTCCAGAACTAGTGCTTGACCACAACTGACCATAATTAAACGTTTGTATAATTGGCACCAAAGCATGGTTCAGACCAGGGTGAGATTTAAATCATGCACAAATGCAAATTTTTATATCTAAAAACACCCCAGTTAGTAATTAAGCCAGTACTTTTGTATTAAAAAACTAAGTTTTTATCTTTTAATTATGTAACAAATCATAGTCTACACAATTTGTATTAACATAATATTTAATTAGGGTGTGGCGGGGTTCATGTAGGTTGGGATTGACCCAACTACTGTATCTTGTACATGTCAGCGTGTATCAACTATAATAATACATTATGTATTACTATTAAATAACTATAGTGCTGGTCAGAAGTCTAATTTGTCTGTGTGGCACTGATACAGTAATCAGAATTAGATTAACAATATATTGCTTGTGTTATAAGATCAGTACTGGTGAGAATGTAAATGTCTTTATGATCTGCGGGGGAAGGGACGGGGGAGGGGGCAGAGGGCTGGGCTGTAGTTTATCAGATTCCATACTGCTTGGATGATTCAGCTATCCATCACTTTACATTTAACTCCTTTTCTTCATCAGAATATTAGTCAGTCCTTAAATGTTCAAAGGAGTAGATCATGATCAGTGGATCTTAGCTAGTTTGGACCGGCCAGACAGCTGGTAAATCTGATCACCTGCTTCTTTTCTACCAATTTAACATAGTCTAACTCTATCTTCTTCAGAAGGGATCTAACTCTATTTTCTTCAGAAGGGAGCATCTATACGTAGTTTAAATCATAGTTTAGTTTGCATAATTAGGTTATAAATAAAAGAATTGGAACAAATCCTGCTGATTATAAAGAACTTTCTTTTTTTCCAAATACAATTCTCACTTTTATACTACAAATAGCAGTTTCCCTAGCTATAGACTGTCAAGCACTGCATTTTTAAAGTAATAAAGTAAATAATTAACTTGTATAATTGATACTTAGAAGTAAATTCTTAAAAGAACTTGGCTATTTCAAATACACAGTATTTACAGCACCATAACCATACTTAATAATTAAATAATACTATGTACAGCTTTAAGTTAGCATTGTTTTGTTAAGAAAACATAAACATGCACTATTATAGCTCAATTTATTCTAGTCACTTTAGGCCGGTTGTCTATTTTTAATCATGGAGTATCTTTGACAGATCTCTTCTTGTTGAATTCTTAAATTTTTATCCCGAACAGAAACCAAGTAAGTGTGGCTTAGGCGGTACTCAAACTCTGTCGGATTTTATATATTTCCTTCTCATTCTCTTGTATTTTCCTTTAACCAAATTTTTTCTGATATAGACTCTTATTATCATGATTAAGGTCTGTAGACTTTCTTATATATTTTAACTGCATAAAATTTGTATTAAAATCAGCATAAATCAGCATAAACCAGCATAAACCTAAAATCAGCATAAACCTTCCATGATTGCTGAGTAAAATACTGCAGTCTCATAGTTTTTGTCTGGAAGTGTGGCTGAGGCAATCATGCATAGGACAGGCTATAAAAATATAATACAAGGCAGCAATATATGAAACTATAACTATAAGTAGAATGGTGTGCCAAGGTATGAAGTACATAAGTATAAATAGATCTTTTAATATCTTCCCTTCTCTAGCATGTCTAGAAAAAATCTTAGATTTCTAGAGGGTCAATAACCAGAATTTTTTTTTCCATAGATAAGAGGCCTGACTACCATCTGACAATCGCAACTATTAATAGTATAGAATAGTACCAAAACCCCAAGTACATACCTGTTATAAACACATAAATTTCTCTAAAAATCTTCTTTCAAATTGGTAGAAAATATCTTAAATTTCTAGAGGGTCATTTAACTCATTTTCCACTTCAAGCTGTAATTTCCTCAAAAATTGGTCACAAAATTTAATGCACTAACTCTATAATTTGGTTAACCAAAGGGGTCGGATATATGTATGCTATATTTAACTGTAAGGCCTTTAAATTAGTACCAAAAAACCAAAGTCCTAAAAGCTTGTTTCAACCATAACTCGATCTGTTTCATTAAGCTCACCATAACTACCTTAAATGTACTTTTAACAAATTGTAAATATTGTGATCACGTGATCACTCAGGAATGCAGTCTGACCTAGGGCTTTATAAAAAGCTAGCTAGAAAGCAGCTAGCTTGGGATTTGGCAAGAAAATGTAACAATGTGTACTATTATATATATGCAGCAAGATCAAGTTTGGTTTTTAAGCAGACTTCTAACACTAGTAAATGTTTTAAAATGAAATTTTACCTTTAGCTAAAAGATTTGCTTTATCTTGCATAAAATGTTTATAAATATGTCATTTTGCACAGTACACCATTTATTGTTCAAAGGGGAACTCGGTGAAAATTTACTGACTCAATAAGAGTAGAAAACATAACCTGCACAGGTGATCAGCCTGATCATGATCTACACCTAGTTGCAAAGGTTGCATTACTTGCCACCGGCAGCGTAATGCATAAATAAAAAAAGATGAAAAAAATTCACTTGGATATGCATTGTATAAAAGGTTGCACTTTTCGCTGGTAAAATTTATGATATAAATCCGAAAAGAACTATATTGACTTGTGAACACGGTGTCCATTTATACCTTGAAATATTCTTGTTTAATACCACGTGCCTAGTGTGTACATAGCATACTTTTCCAAAAACTATACATGTGAAAAAATATATGCTTTTAATTCTCAGAAACCACAGGGGGGTCACTTGATTTTATAAAGGATTAAAAAATGTATATAGGAAAAACTTAAAAGCTCTTCTTCTCTGAAACCACAAGGCCCAACGCCAGACATTTGGCATATAGCATTGTCAAGAAGACCTCTACCAAGATTGTTCCTATCATGACACCAAGGTCTAAATTGACCCTGCCCGGGGCATTGATTTCACATCTTGGCCCTCTTGTTTATTGGCTTTGTAAAGATGTTTGGGGAAGTGAATTTCAATCGAAATTAACTGAGTTTTGGTTCAAAGTAGATCTCTGTACTATTAGTTTTTTACTTGCGGAATGTTATTTTTTTTAGGCTTCATTCAGAAATAAATTGTCACTGTAATCTTGAACTTTAATGATCATTTAAAAATGTCACACAAAACGTCTTATATTTCACTGCAAAAAGACTGCTTTTTTTACTGCCTTCAACTTTCCTAAAGGTATTTTTGACTTGTGAACAGAAAGTGAAAGTAGATTTAAAAATGCTATGATTTAATACAGATGTTTAAAGCAGCTTTTCAATGCCATTTGTGTCTTTATTAGATTGATAAAAACTAAAATTCTTTATTGAATTGCGGGTGCCGTATATAAAATCAGACCTTTCGCAATCATGTGCAATCTTAGTCTGTTATAAACTTAATTCTTAAGTTGTATTAACTCTACCATTATTTGAAAATAATACCTTTTAACTTAAAATTTATATTAATATAAATCATAGTCTGCAGTGTTTGGACTGCCCAGACAGCTGGTGACTTATACTGTATTAACTCTAACATAATTAATAAAAATACCTTTAAATTTTAAATTTATAATAATCATAGTCTGCAGTGTTTGGACTGTCCAGAGAGCTGGTGACATTAATTCTTATACTGTATTAACTCTAACATATATATAATTAATAAAAATACCTTTAAATTTTAAATTTATAATAATCATAGTCTGCAGTGTTTGGACTGTCCAGAGAGCTGGTGACATTAATTCTTATATTGTATTAACTCTAACATATATATAATTAATAAAAATACTTTTAAATTTTAAATTTATAATAATCACAGTCTGCAGTGTTTGGACTGCCCAGACAGCTGGTGACATTAATTCTTATATTGTATTAACTCTAACATATATATAACATGTATAATTAATAAAAATACTTTTAAAGTGACATTATGCGCATCTTACTGCACATAGTGTATTTTTGGTGATAGTTTTATAAAAGCAATTTTTGGTTGCTGTGCATTTAAATGCGTTAAATTAATGATTATGCCGCATTAGTATTTGAAGTTGGTGCTTTAGATATAAAAAAATTGGACTGATAAAATGATAGTTGATTGTGTCGTTTTTGATGTTGGTAGAGATTTTGACAGTGGAAGGGAAGCAACTCCTGCATGCAGTTGCTCTTTTCTTAAATTGACTCTCCCAGTCAAATAAGAAAATCAATATTTCGTCACCTTGGAGCAAAAAGTCATGTAACTGACATTTTTGGCGAAAATCACTTCTTTGCATTTTTAGGTTACAAATATCAATTTTCATCAGTCAGTAAAATTTGGAAGCTGTTTTTGGATGCCAACGTAACTGAACTTCAAATTTTGTTGGCGCAAAAACTATGGTAAGTGCACTTACTTGAGTTTTTGCACTGAAGATCTTTGAATTTGCAATAAATCCTTTGGTGCAAAAGTATTGTAACTGCACTTACCATACTTTTTGCATCAATAATAATAAATTTTTTTAATAATGATTTTTAAAAAGCCCCTGTTATTCTTTGTTTTTATGTGGATCCTTCATTCTTTTATCATTATATTTTTAAAAGTAATGCTTTTGCTACTGAGGACATCATAATGACAAGATAATTATTGTTTACATTACCTCTACATACAATTATGTCATTTGTTGACTTTCATGTAAAAAAAAAACAAAGCTTGGCTAAATAACAACTTCTGTACCATGGGCCTATTTTGGGCCTATTGTATACTATATTGAGTGCCAAGTGCCTATTTTAGGCCTATTCTAATAGATTTTGGAACTTAAGTTATACATGTAATAAATCATTTAACTAGGTGCATATCTATTATTCCTGTGGCACTTGTGTAAACAAAGTTATTTCTGATATTGAACATGATGACATCACCAGTAGTTGATGACAGAACGCAATTTTGACGACAATAGTTTGACACTGTGGGTTTTCTGTTTGTAACTGTCTAGATTTTATAGTTCTCCATGCAGTTGCAACAACATATGAAAGCCATACTCATAGATATAGCCATTATCATTATATGCAGAGCTAACTAAGGAATAGTATTATTATGTTGTGTTGTTTCTGACCTTTGTTTAGTTGGATAAAATTATCAAAATTATTAAAACAATTTATGACCGATCAATTCCTATTCATTTCATGCAACAAAATTTTTAACTGATAAACGAAAAATAGTGCAATTCCAGATTAAACATACATGTATTTACAATTCACTGAAAGTCTGCAATTAATGTCCATTATTGGTCAATTATCTGCTCATTAAAACCAAATGACATAATGTGCGTCCGTTCCATCCATGTGAGGCAATATTGCGAAGGTTAAAGGTTAGTGCCAAAAAATGAATGATAATTTCAAGATGATGAAATGGCTGAAGTGAAAACAATCCCGAGAATACTTGGACCTGTAGCTTTTCGTTGTGTTTTCACTGAATTCAACAAAATCTCTCGTCATCATAGGACTGATAAATAATATTGACTATGTAGCTTTTATTACTGAATCTTTGACGTTGCTGAAATAACTATACAACACAAGCTGTTCTTTAAGAGATTATCAGTCTGACTGTCATACCAGGACAGGGTTATTTCCATAAATGAATTCAGAGACATATTACCAACTAAAATATTGTTGGTTTCTGTAATGTCATTAATAGAAATTAAACAACTTATATTTTTTTTATTATACACGTTAAACAATTTAAAATATTGTATTATAAATGACACACTTGAGGTAATTTACAAATTTGACGTTAGTAGCGAAAAGGTTGAAATGTCATTGATGTCATAACTATGAAGTAAAACACAGACTTTATCCCACACAGTTTTAGATATCCAATCAATAAAATCAAAGCTTTTGGAGATGAAATGAATTCTGTGAAAGACTGAGATTCATTTTAATTTTGGAACGCGATATAGAGGATAATTGTTGGTTTTGGTGTAATATCACTTTATAATTCCACCGAGTGGGCACCAAAAGTGGTATTTTCACGAGTGGTGCAGCCATGAGTGAAAATAACTATTTTTGGTGTTCACAAGTGAAATTAACGTTACAAAATGTATATAATTGCATTGATACCAAAATATTTTCTGCTTATTTATGGTTCAAACTTTTGCTGAGTTTGCTTATAAATTTATCGAAAAGTGCAGTATCATCAGAAAACGTAGAAAAAATGACGTCATTTTTACAACGTCATCATGGCATGGTTGGTTTCTAGCATTAAATATGCTCATTATACTTTTTGAAGTTACTCCGGGTTAAATTAAGATTGCAAAAAGAGTGAAAATAAAATGGTTATACAGTTTCATAAATGTGGATTAACTCTTTTATTTCACCAAGATAATTCTATAATTCACTGGAAAACATTAAATAAAGGTAATTATTTTCACTTGTGGCTACAAAATGAAGTATGCATTTGCTTTGACACTCAGTTGAAGATTTAATAATTTAACTTTATGAGCAAGTTTTGCAAACACTGTTGATGTTGCAGAAAGGAAATTCTATAAATTTGGCTTCTTAATTGAAATCAGTTACTCCAGTCTATAATTTGTGTGTTTTACTGTTTGAAATCAATTAATATTAAAAATTGGGTTATTTTTGTTCAATTAATATTTTCTAATGTAACAACTGATTTGTAAATCCACAATCAGCACAATTTTTAACCACAGTTATAAATGGTATAACTATCTTCACAGCAATGTCATGTGTATGATATACTGTAAGTTATGTAACTTTCAGTTAAAAGTTAGTGCAAAAACTCTGCTAAGTGCACTTACATGACTTTTTACGTGTAATAAAGTTAGCGCAAAGAGTCATGTAAGTGACAAAGATTATGTAATAATTCTTTTTACTGAAATGAATGCATATTATCTTTTAAAGCAGTTAAATATACATAATAAATACTAACTTCACACTTCAGTATGGTATGAAAAGATTTACTGGATATAAACAAATAAGTCTTTTGTGTCTCCTGTAAAATTTTTAAAAAGTCAGTTACAGTACTTTTTGCGCCAAGGTGACGATTTGGAAAGTTATTTTTCATACTGGTAGCAGGAAGAGTTTGGTGTGTATTGGGTTAAAAGCTATTATTTCCTCTACGCTTTTGTATACACACCATTTTCAGCTGGATTTTTACTTGAAAAAAATGCGCATAATGTAACTTTAAATTTATAATAAGTATAGGTTATAGGTCTATATTACAGGAATAAACAAATTTATTGCGAGGGAGGTAATATGGACCTATAACCGGCTTACAGTTTTCCCATCGACAGACAATATTTGTATTGAAATATATAGAGATTAAGGGCGGAGCTTAGCTCTGTGATGTCACAGTCTCACTTATTGGAAAAATAAGTGAAATAATTATTTTCATATTGGAGATATTGAGTCAATATGGAGAATACAATTAGCTTTTTTAAATGAAATAGGGGCATTTGATTGGATTGGAAAGTAGGGCAAACTGTAATCTCAGTCTGCAGTGTTTGGACTGCCCAGACAGCTGGTGACATTAATTCTTATACTGTTACGTGTATTACCTCTAACATATATATTAAATTAGCATAACATTCCCAAATTAGAAGGAAGTAAACATTTTGAAAAATTATTTTAATCATAATGTCACTCTGCATTTTACAATGATTATATCAAACTTTATTGATATCACCTATCAAGCTTCAGTTTTTACCTCGACTTTTCTATAAAAAGGGGAGCTATCCTACTCGCTCCGGCGTCGGCGTTGGCGTCACACCTTGGTTAAGTTTTTCGTACCACCCCACTTTATTTCAAAAGTATTAGAGGTATGGCTTTGAAACTTACCATACTTGTTTACCATCATAACCTCCATCTACAGGCAAGAGTACATAACTCTGTCAAGGTTTTTGACAGAATTATGGCCCTTGTTTTACTTAGAAAGTGTATTGAGCTTGGTTAAGTTTTTCGTACCACCTCACTTTATTTTAAAACCATTGGAGGTATTGCTTTGAAACTAACCATACTTGTTTATCATCACGACCTTCATCAACAGACAAGAGGACATAACGCTGTCAAGGTATTTGACAGAATTATGCCCCTTTTTGACTTAGAAAATACATTGAATATGGGTAAAATCCCCTTATTGCCTTAACCCTTTGAGATATTGCTTTGAAACTTTTAATGCTATTTCACATCATTACCCCGATCTGTACGCAAGAGAATGTAACTCTGTCAGGGATTTGTTTTAAAAATTAAGGCCTTTTATCGACTTAGAATCTTGGTTAAGTTTTTCGTTCCAGTCCACTTTTTGACTGAACTGTTTGAGATATTAATTTGAAAGTTAAAATACTTGTTTACCATCATGATTCCCAAACATGGGCAGGAGAAGGTAATTCTGTCAAGGATTTTATTTGAATTATGGCCCTTTTTGACTTAGAAACTCAGTTAAAATTTTCATTCTTGTCCACTTGTTAACTTCACCATTTTAGATATTACTTTGAAAGTTGGAGTACTTATGTACCATCGTAAGACCTATCTGTAAGCAAAAGAAGATAACTCTGTGAAAAAATTTCTTGATTTTAGAAATTCCTAGTTAAAGTCTTGTGTGCCCTTAACTGTCAAAGTTTTGTTTTATTGGCAAGCACTAAAAAAGTCGAGCACGCTGTCCTACTGACAGCTCTTGTTCTTAGTTATAGTTACAAAATTGGCACCACATCTTATTCTATTTTTGATTTACTTATTGCAGCTACTAAACAGCAACATATATAAAAACAATTTGAAAATAAATTATGAGAAAAGCTATACCATCTTCTTAAACTTCACTTAGAAGGGAGTTTATATGATTATCAAAATTAAAACCTAATCATCATGATCATAGTCTGCATAAACATGGTTATACCAAACTTGGTACATAACCGGTTACGCAAGAACACATACCACAAACACCTTTTGTCTAAGCTAGCTAGTTGTTACAAAAGTCACTAAATTACTAGAGAGACTGCCAGGAACATGAGGCCATAAAAAAAATATCTGTGTTTCGGGCAACCCTCCCCTCCCTAGCGAAACCCCCCGACCCTAGAGGGTTTTTTTTTCAACAAAAAAAATTTGAAAAAAAAATTGAAAAAAAAAAATGTTTTTTGGATTTAAAAAAAAAAAAATTTGCCCCTGCCCTACCTAGAATTTTTGGGACCGTTGCCCTAAACACGGATATTTTTTTTTTTGGCCTGAATGAAAAATTCTAAAATCTGATATGAAAGTATTATTTCTTCTTAAAAAATCAAATGAATAACAAGAAAATGAACTAAGTGTACATTTGATGTAACAATTCTTGTAGTAAATGAGCACTACATCTTAACAAAAAGTTGAATTTTAAAGGTTTGGCTGTGAAACTGTTCACATATGGACTAATTTTTATACCCCCGAAACGAAGTTTGGGGGGGTATATAGGAGTCACCCGGTGGTTGGTCGGTCGGTCGGTCGGGCAGTCTGGCGGTCGGTCCGTTGCATTTTCCTTGTCCGGAGCATAACTTGAAAACTACTTGTTGGAATTCAATACAACTTCATACAGTGGTCAAGTACATTGAGAGGAAGTGCAGTACACAAGAACCACAACTCCATCTTGACTAATTACAGAGTTATTGCCCTTTGTTAGTTTTCCTTGTCCGGAGCATAACTTGAAAACTACTGGTTGGAATTCAATACAACTTCATAAAATGGTCAAGCACATTGAGAGGAAGTGCAGTGCACAAGAACCACAACTCCATCTTGACTAATTACAGAGTTATTGCCCTTTGTTACTTTTTTGTCCAGAGCATAACTTGAAAACTACTGGTTGGAATTCAATACAACTTCATATAATGGTCAAGTACATTGAGAGAAAGTGCAGTGCACAAGAACCATAACTCTATCTTGACTAATTATAGAGTTATTGCCCATTGTTACTTTTCCTTGTCCAGAGCATAACTTGAAAACTACTGATTGGAATTCAATACAACTTCATACAATGGTGAAGTACATTGAGTGAAAGTGCACTGCACAGAAACCATAACTCTTCCTTGACTCATTACAGAGTTATTGCCAAGGGCAATATCTCTTTTTTTTTTTTTTTTGCAAGGTATCATGTTACTACGAACTTCCTCAGTTCGGGGGTATTATTCACATTTAGTGATAGCTCTAGTCTTTAATTTCATACAATTGTATATTGCTTCACTTTTGCAGAACTTTTGACGTTACAGTTACTAATCTGTTATAATAGCTTTTTAGCGCTTATTAAGCCTAATTCCTTTGGACCAGTTTATCTCTGCTTATAATCCTCATCTGGCCTCTGACATTTCTCTTCTTGTTGTTCTACCAATTTTGAACAGTATTTTTGACAGTTATGGGTATTTTGGTCTATGGTTGAGGCAGTGCTTTACTTCTTAGTATCTACAATATAGTTGGCCCAATTGAACACTTGACATCAGCAAATCAGAGCTCAGCTTTAATACAGGAATTCGGGTTGTGACCAGTCACTACAAAAACCTCTTAAGCTGAAGCTTAAGTCCTCAGAAGTAGAGCTATACAGTGACTAATTAAAATACATTGTACAATTATTGCAATAAATCAATTATATCTTATTGAAAAATCATCATTCTTGATCAGAAAGATGTCAGTTTTACACTTCTTTACTAATTATCTAAGGATTCAGTCAATATTGTCAATGATCAATATTTTCAAGACTTAGGCCAAGCAATGTTATTACAAAGGGAATTTAAGTCATTTTATCCATGCAATTTTTTTTTTATGATAATAGCATACTGCATGAGACTCAGTTATTTTGAAAATAACTTAAATCAGTTTCACCCCTGACAACAGAACTATTCTAAGTAAACAAACTCTTACTCCTACTTCCTAAGCCTGCTTTGGGGCTTTCTGGTGGTTAAATGAGGATTGCTTAGCTCATCACCCTTGTGAAATGAACTATGGCCGACCATGGTTGACAAAGGTTATATCATGGTTGACCATTGCACCAGAACCAATGGTTGACCATGGGTGACAACAGTTGACTATAGTTCAACGTTTGTATAAATTGGCACCACAGTCAAGCATGGTTGACCATGGTCAGATATGACCTTGTTCAGAACAACCATGGTTGTATGGGCCTGATCAACCATGGTTGGAGATGGTAAACCATAGTCACATAATCAAACAAGTTGTTGCCATTGTAAAAAGAAATAGTCTTTTTAGGACTGGGGAATAAATTGGAGTCAAAAAGCAAAATGTTGACATCCAGTTGCAAAAAGATTCCAGCTCTTTGCATGCTTTGGCAATTTAAGTTACAAAACTAGTAAGTTATAGAAATAAATATATATTTGTGAAACATTTATTATAAATTTACAAAATTTTAGTTGTAATGCTTTTTATTTTCTAGGATACAAAAACAAAATATATATAAACATTTCCTCATTTGTCTTTAAAAATATTAACTTTCAAAAAAATGAAATTGCTTTTTTAAACTATAAATTGTTAACTAAAGGGAGGTAATTACAATCCTAATGAACCATGGTTGACAATGGTCTATACAACCATGGTTGAAAATTGTTAAATAGTCACAGTCAAAGAGTCAACTGTTGACTATGGTTAACCATCTCCAATCAATTATTACTGTGAAGCAGGATATTGTTTGACTAATAGTTTTGATCAATCATGGTTGACAATGGTCACAACAGAATATTATGCGTCAATCTGATAGTGGCCATTATGGCATAGATTTAGCGTGGTCAACCATTGTGACTTCAGTGACCACAATTGTCAATCTGATAGTGACCATATCCGACCATGGTTGACCATGGTAAATGTACCACTGTTGTTCACCACAGTTTTACCATTGCTGACCATGGTTCAACCATGGTTGACCATGATCACAATGGTCAACCATGGTCATATTTCGCAGGGGCAGTAAGTGGATTGGATCGAGTCCCTGGAGCGGGTGGACAAGGCACATACAACATGTATCCCCTGTTTTTATGGCCCCGAAGCAACCCGTCTGTCTGTCCATCCATCCCCGCTTCCTTGTACGCAGCGTAACTACAAAAGTATTAAAGGGAATTATTTTAAAGTTCATACAGTAGTAAAGCACAATGAAAGGAAATGCAGTGCAAAAGAAACATTACTCTTCCTTGCCTAATTTTTTAATAATGTTCGTTACATTTTAGTGTCTGCAATGAAATACATTTCAAAGAAAAGCTGATGGCCTCTCTTTCAAGCCTAATTATACCCCTTTTGATCTACAATGTATTTAAGTATAATTCAATTTTTTTTTCAGTGTAGATAGCTGGATCAAAATACCTTACTGTATAAGCCATTTTCAGAACTATAAAACTAAAATGTTTTGATACAAATTGTATTTTCTCATGTAACTATTTTTAAGTTTGAAAACCAAAATTTTAGCTTTTATTATAGACACAGCTTTAGAAATGTAATCAGTGTTGCGGACACCACAAAATGTTGCAGACACAACAAAATGTTGCGGACACTGCAAAATGTTGCGGACACTTACAGTCAGCATTTTAGATGCAATGAATTAATTACAGGCACAACAGCAAAACAATTTTACCCAAACAACGTACAAAAGTGCCTTTGTGACTTTTGTTGTTTATTTGCACTTATGATTCTTAGTTTTGTCTGCATCCAGTGTGTTGCAGACTCTACAATTTCACAGAATTAAGTACTGTTGAAAATACATGACAAGATATTCAAGAAATGTTGAATTTTTATTTTTCATATCTGAATTTTTTCTTGATGATACTGGTCCTTAAGGTCAAAGTATAGCAGTAAATTTTCATCATTTTGCAATGTCTATCATAATTATAGTTTCTGTAGTATACAGCTTGACAAAGATTTTCAATGGAAAAGCATAACGAAAAATTGTTTTGCAGAAATTGTCATAGCTCAGCTAGACTGTTTTCTGTCAATTCTAATCGTAAAAATATTAAAGTATAATGGTATGGGCACTGTGTTATGCAAATATAGCATAAACCTATTGAAGTATTTATAGTGTTCAGGGGTATCAGACAATTAAGTTTGTTAAGTCTGGACTGAATAATTATATCTTGGCCTACTTGTTTCGCCCTTTACTGCCAAAAAGTTTTGTTTTATTGGCAAAACCACACTGTCTTTTATAATGGACAACTTTGTTTCTGAAAAGGCTTGTCAGAATTTGATTGTTTGGCAAAAGTGATCAACTTTTAGGTCTCTTACAATGGAATACATGTATTTAGAAACTGGATTTTTATGCCCCCCACAAAGTGGGGTGCATATAGCGTTGCACTTGTCCGTCCGTCCGTCAGTCCGTCAGTCCGTCCGTACGTCCCGAAATCTTGTGAACGCAACTCCTCTTAAACCGGATGGCAGATTTTGCTTAAACTTCCAGGGATGAACAACCTTAATGTGTAGATGGTAGTAAAGGAAGGAATTTTCGCGGCGACCAAATTTAACAGAATTATGGCCCTTTGTTGATTTTTTCACTATATATCTTGTGAACGCAACTCCTCTTAAACCGGATGGCAGATTTTGCTTAAACTTCCAGGGATGAACAACCTTAATGTGTAGATGGTAGTAAAGAAAGGAATTTTTGCTGCGACCAAATTTAACAGAATTATGGCCCTTTGTTGATTTTTTCACTATATACTATGTAGAAATTTTGTGAACGCAACTCCTCTTAAACCGGATGGCAGATTTTGCTTAAACTTCCAGGGATGAACAACCTTAATGTGTAGATGGCAGTAAAGGAAGGAATTTTTGCTGCGGCCAAATTTAACAGAATTATGGCCCTTTGTTGATTTTTTCACTATATACCATATAGAAATTTTGTGAACGCAACTCCTCTTAAACTGGTTGGCAGATTTTGCTTAAACTTCCAGGGATGAACAACCTTAATGTGTAGATGGTAGTAAAGGAAGGAATTTTTGTTGCGACCAAATTTAACAGAATTATGGCCCTTTGTTAAGTTTTTCACTATATACCATATAGAAATATTGTGAACGCAACTCCTCTTAAACCGGATGGCAGATTTTGCTTAAACTTCCAGGGATGAACAGCTTTAATGTGTAGATGGTAGTAAAGGAAGAAATTTTTGTTGCGACCAAATTTAACAGAATTATGGCCCTTTGTTGATTTTTTCACTATATACCATATAAATTTGTTGCGACCAAATTTAACAGAATTATGGCCCTTTGTTGATTTTTTCACTATATACCATATAAATAATTGAACATATAAATTTTACATTTGTAATTTAATTTAACATGTACATAAGGTTACCTGTAGATCATTTTAGGTATATGTACAGAAATGAAACAGTGGAATGAAAAAGTTCCACATAAAAATCTTACATACAGATATGCTTGCTCTTGTTTATGAGCACATCTGCACAGTGGGGGCATCCGTGTCCTTTGGACACAATTCTAGTTTTTATTGAAATAAGGCCCTCAGGGGGTTAAAACTTTCTTACATATTCTATATACATGTATAGAAACTGAAGAATTATTGTTGTCTGAAACTAGTAGTACTGATTTAATTAAAGTTACAACAATAAAGTTCTTTGTGACTAAAGAAGTCAACAGATTGAATGCATATGTTATCTTTAAATTACATTTTATTATTATACCCTTATTGAGAATGTGGTGGATGTCATAATTGAATGTAATAATAATAGCACTTATAATCAGTAATCTTAACAAAGATTTCTCTATTTCAGGATCATATACCTGCGTGTGGACCGCAACGAACTGATCTTATTTCAGTCTCATCATCAAACTTGTAAACTTGTAAACATCATTGAAAGAACAAAACTTCTGTGGATGATCGGATATGATGAACTTCGGACTCTGAACTTTCGTGTAACCACATAAATTTATAATTTACAGAATGATATAATAATGATAGAATGATTTTCAATTTGGTCTTATAAAACAGATGTTCCCTATTGTTGTTAATTTCAGACAGTTTAAAGAATTTTATTTTTTTCACCAAAATCCGAGAGTGAGCAATTTTAAACTTTTTGTCTAAGAAGTCATAGTATTTAAACGGGCACTCCCTACATCTAGCAGAATTTTTTCTTCAAACGTAATTGATATGTTCAAAGAATGTAAAGTCACATTATTTGATGCGAAAATGAGGCATTCTTCGATACATGTTGTTAAGCAGGTTTTTTGAAAAAAACCTACTTATTAGAATGGCGATGTCATATGGCGGGCGTCAAACATTGGTTTCCGTTGGATAACTTTAGTTAGGAGTGACCAATTGCAATGAAACTTGGTGTGTAGGTAGCTTGCGTGGAGACGCCGCTTGGGCTTGCATTTGGGGTCACTAGGGTCAAGGTCAAGGTCACTGTTACTAAAAATAGAAAAACGGTTTCCGCTCAATAACTCGAGCTAGGAGTGACCAATTACAATGAAACTTGGTCTGTAGGTAGCTTGCGTGGAGACGCCGCTTGGGATTGCATTTGGGGTCACTAGGGTCAAGGTCACAGTTACTAAAAATAGAAAAATGGTTTCCGCTCAATAAATCCAGTTAGGAGTGACCAATTACAATGAAACTTGGTCTGTAGGTAGCTTGCGTGGAGACGCCGCTTGGGATTGCATTTGGTCACTAGGGTCAAGGTCAAGGTCACTGTTACTAAAAATAGAAAAACGTTTTCCGCTCAATAACTCGAGCTAGGAGTGACCAATTACAATGAAACTTGGTCTGTAGGTAGCTTGCGTGGAGACGCCGCTTGGGATTGCATTTGGGGTCACTTGGTTCAAGGTCAAGGGCACTGTTACTAAAAATAGAAAAATGGTTTCCACTCAATAACTTGACTTAGGAGTGACCAATTGTAATGAAACTTGGTATGTAGGTAGCTTGCGTGGAGAGGAAGCTTTTGGTTCACTATGGTCAAGGTCACTAGGGTGAAGGTCACTGTTACTAAAAATAGCTTTTTATTTATTTTTAGTTTTTAGATTGTTATAAGCAAAAAAAAATTTTTTTGGGTCAAGGTCACTGTTACTAAAAATAGATTTTTATTTAATTTTAGTTGTTTGATTGTTCTAAGCAAAAAAAAAAAATTTCGGGGTCAAGGTCAGTGTTACTAAAAATAGATTTTTATTTATTTTTAGGTTTTAATGGGGGGTCAAGGTCACTAGGGTCAAGGTCACTGTTACTAAAAATGTAAAAAAAAATTTAGTTTTTAAATTGTAGCGAAAAAAAATTTGGGCACAAGGGTCAAGGTCAAGGGCACTGTTACTAAGATAGAGAGGAGTCAAGATGACTGTTTTTTTTTTAATTCTACAATTTCTACAGGCGCTGTTTAAACCTGCTTTGGCGGCATTGCCGCGTCTTCTTGTTTTTACTATTGTTTTGCTGTTAGGATCGCATTCCATCCGGTGTCCTTCCATGCATCCGTCCGTGCGTCCACCATTTCCTTCAGACGACATCTTCTTGAAACCACTAGGCAAATCTTGATGAAACTTTCAAGGGACGTTCCTTGCATAAAGCTCTATCAAATTCCATTCCATGTAGAATTCTGGTTTCTATGGCAACAATTATGAAAAACTTAAAAAATCTTCTCTGAAACCACAAGGCCTGAGAGCTTAGATTTTAAGCATGTGACATTGTCTCGTAGATATCTACCAAGATTGTCCAAATTATGACCCACGGGTCAAAATTGACACCTCCAGGGGGTCACTTGATTTTACATAGGCTTATACAGGAAAAACTTTAAAAATCTTCTCTGAAACCACAGGGCCTAGAGCTTAGGTATATAGCATGTATCATTGCCTAGTAGACTTCTTCAAAGTTTGTTCAAATCATACCCCTCGGGTCAATTTTGGCCCTGCCCAGTGGTCACTTGTTTTACAAAGAATATAGAAAAACCTATTTGGTATGTTACCTTGTCTAGTGATCTTCCACCTACTTTGTTCAAATCATGCATCTTGGGTCTAAATTGACCACACCCATCAGGCAAATGGACTTGTATTCAGGTGAGTGATATAGGGCCATGATGGCCCTCTTGTTATATCCCCGAAACGAAGTTTAGAAGGGTATATAGGAGTCACCCGGTGGTTGGTCGGTCGGGCGGTCGGTCTGTTGCATTTTCCTTGTCCGGAGCATAACTTGAAAACTATTAGTTGGAATTCAATACAACTTCATACAATGGTCAAGCACATTAAGAGGAAGTGCAGTGCACAAGAACCATAACTCCATCTTGACTAATTACAGAGTTATTGCCCTTTGTTACTTTTCCTTGTCCGGAGCATAACTTGAAAACTACTGGTTGGAATTCAATACAACTTCATACAATGGTCAAGTCCATTGAGAGGAAGTGCAGTGCATAGGAACCATAATTCTATCTTGACTCATTACAGAGTTATTGCCCTTTTTTACTTTTCCTTGTCCAGAGCATAATTCGAAAACTTCCAGTTGGAATTCAATACAACTTCATACAATGGTCAAACACAATGAGAGGAAGTGCAGTGCAAAAGAACGATAACTCTATCTAGACTCATTTCAGAGTTATTGCCCTTTGTTACTTTTACTTGTCCGGAGCATTATTCGAAAACTATTGGTTGGAATTCACTACAACTTCATACAATGGTCAAGCAGATTGGTAGGAAGTCTAGTGTACAAGAACCATAACTCTATCTTGACAAATTACAGAGTTATTGCCAAGAACAATATCCCTTTTTAGTTTGTTTGCAAGGTATTCTGTTATTACAAACTTCCTCAGTTTATAAAGCAGTCTTTAGGGGGTATTAATCACATTTAGTGATAACTCTAGTTTTAGAATTGTTTTATTTATAACTGTGATAAATAAAACAATTCTAAAAAAAAGGACTTGTATCTAAGAATGCCTCATTTTAGCACAACTAATCAACATAGAGGCCATCTGTAATAAATGGCTATCCTCCCATTAATTGTTCAGCAACAATTTTACGTAGCTTATAGAAAACTTACCGTACTGCAAACTACTTAAAACATTGATTTTTCTATTGCTGACTGGAATGTATAGCTAAAACTTTAAGGTTAAGTAATAATAGTTGAATTGCAAATATTCTTTTATTTATGTTTTTGACAAAATGTATGAAGTATTATACTCGCGGTCACGGACCTATATAGGTCCGTGTCGCGGTCAATGAAAACGCACCAGAGAACATTCTTATCATAATTTGACGTTGATGTAAAAGTCCATTAGAAAACCTTGAGTAAAATGAAGTTAAGGCTATTCTGAAATGTAACATTTGCCAAATGATGATATGTGGGTAATTTGATGATTATTGTGCCACCTACTGACCTAAGACGTCAGGGGTTAAAAATTGAAATTCACAAACTCAATATATGTGTACCTGACGTCCAAGCTGGTCCCAAAGATGCTCAATGGGACTTAAGTCCGGAGAGAAGGCAGGCCAGGGCAAAACATTGATGTTCTGACATCAGATTTCCTTGCACTACTATTAGCGGTGTCTTGTAGTGCCAGGATATGCCAGCAAAATGTTTGTGTATAGTTTACACTGTGGGACGTTTGAGTGTCCTGGATGATAATGTCAGGCATACTAGATATTGAGTTTGTGAATTTCAATTTTTAACCCCCTCTTGTATAAATTTAGTGCAAATTATGGCCCTTGTTTGACTTTGAAAATTTGGTTAAAGTTTTGCATGCAAGATACTATCATGCACGTACTTCAGTAACCACTTATGGTAGTTATATCAAACTTAGCAATAGTGTTCAGGGGTACGTTTTGTATAAAACAATTAATTTACCAAACATTAAATATATTGTGATAGATTTTGACTTTTTTTATGATTCAACTTTTCTAGTTTGTATACTTGAGAGTCGAGTGTTCTGTCTTATGGTTGTTTGTTAATATTTTGGTCATACGCCGTTTTGACCTTGAGGGTTAATACCTGGGCCACTGCGCCATTTTGACCTTGTTGTTTGTAAATGTTTGGTCTAGGGTTGACCTTGTAAGCTAAGAGTTGGGCCAGTGGGCTATTTTACCCTTTTTGTTTATAAATGTTTGAGCCACTGCGCCATTATTACCTTGTTGTTTTTAACTAATTGGCCATGTAACCTTGTTGGTTGTGAATATTTTGCTCATACGCCATTTTTACCTTGTTGCTGGTAAATATTTGGGTCACTGTGCTATTTTCTCCTTTTGTAAATTTTTGAACCACTGCGCCATTTTGACCTTGTTATTTGTAAATATTTGGGTCATTGCAGCATTTTGACCTTTTTGTTGGTAAATATTTTGGCCACTGTGCCATTTAAACTTGTTGTTTGTAAATATTTGGGTCACTGCAGCATTTTGACCTTGTCTGTAAATATTTGGGCCACTGCGCCATATTGACATTGTTGTTTGTAAATATTTTGGTCACTGCAGCATTTTGACCTTGTTGTTGGTAAATATTTGGACCACTGTGCCATTTAAACTTGTTGTTTGTAAATATTTGGGTCACTGCAGCATTTTGACCTTCTTGTTGGTAAATATTTGGGCCACTGTGCCATTTAAACTTGTTTGTAAATATTTGGGTCACTGCAGCATTTTGACCTTCTTGTTGGTAAATATTTGGGCCACTGTGCCATTTAAACTTGTTGTTTGTAAATATTTGGGTCACTGCAGCATTTTGACCTTCTTGTCCGTAAATATTTGGGCCACTGCGCCATATTGACATTGTTGTTTGTAAATATTTTGGTCACTGCCACATTTTGACCTTCTTGTTGGTAAATATTTTGGCCACTGTGCCATTTAAACTTGTTGTTTGTAAATATTTGGGTCACTGCAGCATTTTGACCTTCTTGTCTGTAAATATTTGGGCCACTGCGCCATATTGACATTGTTGTTTGTAAATATTTGGGTCACTGCAGCATTTTGACCTTCTTGTTTGTAAATATTTGGGTCACTGCAGCATTTTGACCTTCTTGTTTGTAAATATTTGGGTCACTGCAGCATTTTGACCTTCTTGTTGGGTAAATGTTTTGGCCACTGCACCATTTTTACCTTGTTGTTGGTAAATATTTGAGCCACTGCGCCATTTTTTACCTTGTTGCTTGTAAAGTTTAGGGCTGCTTGGCCATGAAACCTTGTTGTATGTGAATATGTTGGTCATATTCCATTTTGACTTTGTTGGTTAATACATGATCCACTGCGCCATGTTGAACTTGTTGTTGGTTAATACCTGGGCAACTGCGCCATTTTGACTTTGTTGTTTTTAAATAGTTGGGTCACTGCGCCATTTGGCCTTGTTGTTTTAAAATAATGGAGCCACCACGCCGTTTTGACCTTGTTGGTAAATATTTGAACCACTGCGCCATTTTAAACTCGTTTGTAAATAGTTGGGTCACTACAGCATTTGACCTTCTTGTTGTTTAATATTTTGGCCACTGAGCCTTTTGCCCTTGTTGTTAGGGCAGCTTGGCCAGGAAACCTTGTTTTTTTGTAAATATTTAGGTCACTGCGTCATTTTGACACTGTTTGCAAATATTTGAACCACCACACTGTTTTGACCTTGTAATTAGTAAATATTTGGGCCACCAGGCCATTTTGACCTTGTTGTTTGTAAACATTTGGGCTACTGCGCCATTTTAACCTTGTTGCTTGTAAATATTTGTGCCATTTTAACCTAGTTTGCAAATATTTTAACCATCAAGCAATTTTGACCTTGTTGGTAAATATTTGGGCCACAGGGCCATTTTGACCGTGTTGTTTGTAAATATTTGACCACTGCGCCATTTTCACCATGTTGCCGGTATATGGACCACTGGGCAATTATTATTTTGTTGTTTGTAAACATTTATGCCACTGGGCCATTTTGACCTTGTTGTTTGTAAATATTATTTAATCTCCTCTTGAAACACTTGTTAATACTTAAAATTTAGAACTATTACAAAAATTCTGTTACATAATCCAAAGAATTATTTTCTATAACAGAACCATCTTTGCTATGGCGACAATAAGGGGAAAAATTGTGTTTCTTAGTTGGGCCTACGGGCAATTTCAACCTTGTTGGTAAACATTTGGCCCACTCCGGTTAAACAATGCCTGTGCTTTTTAAACGGCAAGGGAAGTCAGAAAATAGTTGAAAATGAAATCGGAGTATTAATTGTGAAGTTATTGAAGGAGGTGGCCATTTTGAATTTGTGATGTCATAATACTGTAATTAAATATTTATGCAAGTATGACTGCTAAGTTAAAAAAAGCTGATTCAAATATATATAAAAGCTTAGCACACGTAACCTACATGACACTTAATTAATGCTACCAGTTTTAGGTGAAAACAATTATGAAAAAAAGAGTAAATATGTTTTTTTGAAAAAGGGGCGTTTCTAATAGTATTTCAAATTTGCATATATTTGCAATATACTTAATTTTAGATTTCTCATCGCTCTTCTATTTTTTATCTGATTTCAAAAATTCTTTCAGCACGAAGAATGCTCTTTTATTTCAGACTCAGTTATATTTTGACTTGCGTTACCCTTTAAAGGGAGGTAATAAATTTTCTTAATATACTGAATTTTAGCTATAGTTGTAAGTATGAAATATGTAACTAATATAAATGCTTAAGACACGTCTTTTTCATGATTTATTAAAAAAGTGATTATCACATTTAATTAAACAAAAGCATAAAATTATTTGATATGTAGCAAAGAACTAAAATACCGCGATCTTCAATAATCAATTTGACAGGATTGCGCTTATCAACTTGAAAGCAAACAGACAATCCTGACTAATTTGTGTTAAAATCTACCGCTAGGTGTCTCTGCTGATTGGATTCCCACCAGATTTTCTCGATTTTATAAAGCAGGTGACCGCCGTACAATTTAGCTAAAATTTGTCATTACAGTACATACTATTGAGTAAGTTTTGTCTGTTTTCTATTCCTGTTTGATTCTAAATTAACAGTATATCAAAACATGAATATTTCAAATTCATCCTTTTCATCATTGTTATCGTCTTATAAACAACTCTTTGTTGTCCAGATGCGCAGTTTTAAACCACTCAGGCATTTGTGGTTAATTATTGCGCATCAGACTCTAATTCATTGTTTATTAGACAATGAACACCGCTGGAACGGATGTTATTTCATAAATATTAAATGAATCTGCATTAATTTTATGAAGGAAAAGAGTTGATGTTATTGCTTACTGACAGTTTTTTACACTTTTAAATGCTATATTATATGTTGTAGAGAAATAGGTTCTTGCCTGTTTTCTGTAAGTATATTATACCATCTTTGTCAATGTATGTTTATGTATGCATCAACTTTAAATGATAAGACCAATGTAATGTTTCAATGACAAATGTGAAAATTGTACATATTTATTATGTATTACATCATTGTATTTGATCATTTACATGTAAGCACATATTAAAAAATAATAAAATATGTTGACTTTCCTTATCTGTTTATTAACCTCAAACAAAAACTTTTAGAAGGCTTATAATGTCAGAGTCACTTTTTCCACTCCAGACTTACCCCATCTGGAAGAGAACGATACATAATTATACCCCCGAAACAAAGTTTAGGGGGTATAATGGAGTCACCCGGAGGTTGGTCAGTCCGGTGATCGGTTGGTCCGTTGCAATTTCCTTGTTGAAATCCAATTTGGATATTTCACTCAAATAGGCAGCTATCCTCTTGGACAACGGCTTATAAATACAGTAAACTCCGTATATATCGACTCCGGATATAACGTAACTTCGGATATAACGAACAGTTTTTTTGGGCCCGATTTTTTCCCTTCTTTGTTTAATGTAAAAATATACGGTTATATCGTACTCCGGTTATAAGGAAACTTCGGATATAAGGAACACTACTTTCTGGCCCAACTATGCAAAATGTATAGTTAAGTAATCGTATATATCGAACTGCAAATATGTTCCGAAAAGTTAAAAAAAATCTGTT
>JAFMSR010000004.1:1389654-1412656 GCA_022818135.1 Saxidomus purpurata
TTTAGTGGTCTACAACAGATAATTCACAGGTCAGTATATAACACAATGAATCTTAAATTATTTACTGAATATCAATTTAAGGTAAAATCGCATACATCCATGTCTATACAGTTGTGAAATGTTGGGTTTTGAAAAATAACGAGTTTATAAAGTTGTAATAAATAACAAATCAATGTATAAGGTTAGGCAAACTTAAAGAATATTTTTATGCCTGAAGATAGAAGATTTGCATACTAACAACAA
The DNA here is from genome assembly GCA_022818135.1 of Saxidomus purpurata. Taxonomy (NCBI): domain Eukaryota; kingdom Metazoa; phylum Mollusca; class Bivalvia; order Venerida; family Veneridae; genus Saxidomus; species Saxidomus purpurata. The sequence goes on from JAFMSR010000004.1 coordinate 1,389,898, forward strand.
TAAAAATTGGTGATTCTTTTTTTTCTATCTGATGAAATCATAAAATACGATTTAGTTGATAAAAATAAAAATGTGAAATCAATAAATTGAAATATTTTAGGTTAATTTCCGATCAGTTCAGAAAAATCACAAGCGTTGATATCAAAGAGTCACACTAATGCCTCGCTAAATAGATTGAAATTAATATTTTGATTAAACTTGTTAAAACCTTTTCAAGCAATAATATAATATTTGAGTAGAAAATAGTTTAATTGGCTAAGTTAATACTAACTCTCTTGTATTTGATCTGAAACTGTTACAGTTGATGACGTCAAAGCGACTATTTCCGGGCCTGCAAATCAGATCAATTTCAATATTTTCCTTAGAATTGTGAACTCGCGAGTCTATACCGGCCTCCATGGAGTTCAAAAAGTAAAACAAATCAAATTGATACTTACAATTTGAAGGATATTTTCAATACCTGAAGAAATGCATTTGTAACAACTTGCAAATCTCAAATTTGTAATTTTGAAAGACAAAGTTCATTGATAGTAAAAATAAAAATATTATCAGTCATAAAATGAAATTTAGAAAATTAAATCCCCGCAATAAATTGCAGGAAATCTAAAAAAAAACTGAGAGATTATTTGGTAACAAATTATTTAATAACATTAAACAAATCTCAAAATGTAAAAGATGTATTTATAAACTAAATGAATATTCGTTTTAAATATTGTGCTACTAAGTATAAGAGCAACTTGTAATTTAGCTACGGGGAAAATCGCACGTTGTATACAGTTGTGAAATTTGGGGTTTTGAAAATCTTATGAGCTGAAAAAATTATAATGAAAACAGACTGAGGCTGAGGTTAATAATTTCAACGCAAGTATTACGTTTTGATAACATAGCAATAAAACGGATTGTCACTTAAAGATATAAAAGTTTAAACATTATTTTCAATATCTGGAGATAGAAGAATTACTTTTTATATAAATGTTGATTTGTATTTTGGAAGGACTTAATATTTTCAGTTACTGCAAAATGTATGTACTCTTATAAATGAAAACATAAAATACGATAGAGTAAATGAAATAAAAAGTATGAAATGCATGACATCTTGAATAAATATATAAAAGTCGTTCACGTTAAGAAATAATTTATATGTCCAAAATATATATCACGAAATGAAAAAGAACTATTCATCAAAGAAAACAAAATAAATCATATGGTTAAATATCGTGCAATCTAATTTTGAATACATTTTGAAAGTTTCATTTTGTATGATATGTAATCGTTAAAGCGACTCTTCTCTTTCTTTCTTATAATATTGCTATTAATATTTTCATTAAACTACTGAACTCACCACTAACGCGAATTTTCATTTATGTCGCTTAAATCTGAAACTACAAACTAATTCACCTGTATATAGCAGAATTATTTTTAAAATGATTTACAGAATTTTAGACTCAAAAGTCCTGTAACATTTTCCAATCTTATATTAGTATATGCAATGGAAGCGTTGCAGATCATAATATGAGTAATAACTACTGAGGTCCTCGATCAGGAACTGGCGAGCTAGGGTTCTCAGACATTCCTGGCTGTCTAAACAATACCGTTGTATGTTGGTTTGTTTCTTTTTATGTCTGACTATCATTTAATAACTAAAGCTATAGTCTTATTAAAGCATCTTTGATTTGTTCGAAAATATGGTTACGAAAGTTAAGAAGCATTGCAAAATTGTTTTTGTGGTGCTTTACGTTTGTCTGAAATGCTTTGATTTATAAAGTATAATATTTATACAGAAATATTTGAACTGTTATGTTATTTGCATATTGATCACCGAGTGAATATATAAATAACGGAAATAATACACAAAGGGTAGGTTTAGGGTTAGGGTTTAACATTTTAGGGTTAGGGTTAGGGCTAGGGTTTAGGGTTAGGGTTAGGGTAAGGGTAGGAGTAATAAGGGGGAGTTGCCCATAAAAGATGACCATCTTAGTGCGCATAGGCTAGTTTCTCTTAACTCTTTGCCCAAACCTTTAACCCTGACCCTTAACACAAACCCTTAAACACTGGCCTACACCCTTACTAAGCATAATGCTCAATATAGTATGTTGGCTTCTTCGCGTGCGGCTGGTAAGTGAATGCCAGGATTTGTCATTGGAACGAAGGAAGCCATTGTGAACGGTCGTGATTTTTGTACTAAATGATTAAATAGGAATCAATGGATCATAAATGTTTCGGATTTTAATTGAGGTATGAGAATTATTTGGAAATGACTTGTATTTTTTAATGATGATCTAGACATTCTATGCATTGTGCTTGAAACATTAGAATGCACAGGCAGGTAGGAAGCATGGTTGAAAAATGTTACAAGCACAATGTCATTAAATGTCTTTCGCAACCATATTTTCGAACAAATCAAAGACGCTTTAATTAATAAGACTAAAGCTATAATTATTAAAATGATACTAGACATAGAAAGAAACAAATCAAGATACAAAGGTATTGGTTAGACACCCAGGAATCTCTGACAATCCCAGTTTGCCTATTCCTGTCCGAGGACATCAGTAGTTATGTATTTATGCTCTAATCTTGATCTTCATTTCATATTTGGTCTTATTTACAGTTGTGAAATTTGGAGTTTTGGAATTCTTACGATTGACAATATTATATAAAAGTTATAATACAGACCGGTGCTTTAGGTTGGAAATGTTCAATTAATATATTCAACACAATATAATACATTGATAAAGTTATGATAAAAACCGATTCATGCTTAAAGTTAGAACAATTTAAAAGATATTTTTAAAGTCCGGGGTTGAATTTTGAAGGAATTACTAGTATGTAAGTTATTGCAAACAACAGTATTCTTATCAATGAATCCATAAAATAAGATTATGTAATAGAAATCAATCAAATGATTTTGATGACATCTTGCAAGGGAAATAAATAAACTAATGACTTTGAGGTTAAGAAACATTTGCAATTAACTCCATAAATTCTAGAAATTGAATAGACCTATTTATAAAAGAAAACAAAATGAAATGATCCCCCATTTTAGTGGTCTACAACAGATAATTCACAGGTCAGTATATAACACAATGAATCTTAAATTATTTACTGAATATCAATTTAAGGTAAAATCGCATACATCCATGTCTATACAGTTGTGAAATGTTGGGTTTTGAAAAATAACGAGTTTATAAAGTTGTAATAAATAACAAATCAATGTATAAGGTTAGGCAAACTTAAAGAATATTTTTATGCCTGAAGATAGAAGATTTGCATACTAACAACAATAAAAATTGGTGATTCTTTTTTTTCTATCTGATGAAATCATAAAATACGATTTAGTTGATAAAAATAAAAATGTGAAATCAATAAATTGAAATATTTTAGGTTAATTTCCGATCAGTTCAGAAAAATCACAAGCGTTGATATCAAAGAGTCACACTAATGCCTCGCTAAATAGATTGAAATTAATATTTTGATTAAACTTGTTAAAACCTTTTCAAGCAATAATATAATATTTGAGTAGAAAATAGTTTAATTGGCTAAGTTAATACTAACTCTCTTGTATTTGATCTGAAACTGTTACAGTTGATGACGTCAAAGCGACTATTTCCGGGCCTGCAAATCAGATCAATTTCAATATTTTCCTTAGAATTGTGAACTCGCGAGTCTATACCGGCCTCCATGGAGTTCAAAAAGTAAAACAAATCAAATTGATACTTACAATTTGAAGGATATTTTCAATACCTGAAGAAATGCATTTGTAACAACTTGCAAATCTCAAATTTGTAATTTTGAAAGACAAAGTTCATTGATAGTAAAAATAAAAATATTATCAGTCATAAAATTTAATTTAGAAAATTAAATCCCCGCAATAAATTGCAGGAAATCTAAAAAAAAACTGAGAGATTATTTGGTAACAAATTATTTAATAACATTAAACAAATCTCAAAATGTAAAAGATGTATTTATAAACTAAATGAATATTCGTTTTAAATATTGTGCTACTAAGTATAAGAGCAACTTGTAATTTAGCTACGGGGAAAATCGCACGTTGTATACAGTTGTGAAATTTGGGGTTTTGAAAATCTTATGAGCTGAAAAAATTATAATGAAAACAGACTGAGGCTGAGGTTAATAATTTCAACGCAAGTATTACGTTTTGATAACATAGCAATAAAACGGATTGTCACTTAAAGATATAAAAGTTTAAACATTATTTTCAATATCTGGAGATAGAAGAATTACTTTTTATATAAATGTTGATTTGTATTTTGGAAGGACTTAATATTTTCAGTTACTGCAAAATGTATGTACTCTTATAAATGAAAACATAAAATACGATAGAGTAAATGAAATAAAAAGTATGAAATGCATGACATCTTGAATAAATATATAAAAGTCGTTCACGTTAAGAAATAATTTATATGTCCAAAATATATATCACGAAATGAAAAAGAACTATTCATCAAAGAAAACAAAATAAATCATATGGTTAAATATCGTGCAATCTAATTTTGAATACATTTTGAAAGTTTCATTTTGTATGATATGTAATCGTTAAAGCGACTCTTCTCTTTCTTTCTTATAATATTGCTATTAATATTTTCATTAAACTACTGAACTCACCACTAACGCGAATTTTCATTTATGTCGCTTAAATCTGAAACTACAAACTAATTCACCTGTATATAGCAGAATTATTTTTAAAATGATTTACAGAATTTTAGACTCAAAAGTCCTGTAACATTTTCCAATCTTATATTAGTATATGCAATGGAAGCGTTGCAGTTAGTAATGCCAAAGAAACTCTTTTTTAGCTTGCTTATTAGAATTCTTATATTTATTAAATTTATCATCTCATCATTAAATAATTTTCAATTAAAAGTTTAAGGTCTACAAGAGATTGTTCAGAGATATATAGTGGAATGGTTATTTTAATGTATGCATATTTATTTTAGTAAAACATCGTACACTCTTATGTTTTATTCAGCTGCGAAATGTGGGGTTTTAAAAGATATTACGAGTTGATGCAATTATAATGAAATACAGATTGAGGCTTAAGGTACGGAAACGTATATTGACCCCCTTTATATATTTTCTATATTTGCATAAGTTATCAAGATATGTGTGTATTATATATAAGTCATCAAATACTTCTGACTAAATAACTTGTTGAAGTACAGTGGCGCTCACGTTTTTGTTCCGTTTTTCGGCAGGAAAACGCGAGCAGCGCCCGTTTTTCGCCCGTTTACCGAACGGGGCGTTTTTCGGCTCGCACCGTTTAAAAAAACGCGTTTTTCTGCCCGCCCCGTGAAAAAAAACGGCTGGTTGCACTGCACATGCGTGAAAAGCGAGTTCCTGCGTTTTTTCCCGTTTTTTTTACCGGAGTATCAAATGCGCATGCGTGAAAAGCGAGTTCCTCCGTTTTTCGCCGTTTTTTCCGGGGTAGCAAATGCGCATGCGCCACATGTGTTTTTCTTCACTGTTTTTGTAAAATTATGCCTATCCGTTCAAACTATTAAAAATCGCGAGTATAATTATAGATGTTAAGTTTATAATGTGGTCCGGTTAAGATTGTTTTTTTTGTTTCTTATTTTCAAAAACAAAGTATAACTACCACCAGCCTGTTAGATCATTACTTCCGCGTTTTCATCATAACATAAAATAAGCGGGTACATATCCGACAAGATGGAGAGCGAGGGGAAGGCCTTGTGATAGATAGAAATAATTTAGCACCTCCACTGTCCCTATTATGTTACTATGAAAAATCTATAACCAGTAGATATACATTTAATTAAATTAAACCTGCTCGATCATATGATTTCAGTTATCAAAATAAAACTATAACATCGGCAGTTGAGAATATTCATGGCCATGCTTCTGGTTCAATTAACATAGATTCTTTAATTTGTCCATGTACAAAATTTCCATGTTCTTGTTCACAACTTAATCGCTCTCGAGACTAACTACTATAGGAATCGCTCTTGTCAGACTTTTCATATCCTGATAAATTGCAAAACGTATAGTAATATCACTGACCTATCAAGGTCCGTGGTAATATATTTAGGAAATAGATTTCACTTTTGAGTGATATACCGGTAAGTATATCACTGTGGGGTGTGTAAATGCGTAGTAATCTAATTACGAAGGCCTGAGTGATTAATTTCGAAGCATCTACCAACACACAGTGATATAATAACCGGTATATCACTTAAAAATAAAATCTATTTACACTCTAAACCGTTAATCTAAACAAAAACATGTTCGATGGGGTACTATTTGCTGCATTTTCATGAAGTCGCTGTCTTGAAAGTTGTAGTTTTCCGTGCATTCCATGCATTTCGTGAAATTTTGGCTGTTCTTTTTACTTCTCAAAAAAGCGCTATACGTCTTATTTTTGTTGTGTCTGATATTGCTGGCGATACCGGAAGTGTAGAAAATTTTACTGCAATTTTTTTTTACATCACGTGAATTCATCAACAACAATACCAATCCAAGCGTATTAGCACAGGCACACTCGTAGATTTCGTGTGAAAATTACAAGGGAGGTAATTTCAGCAGTCAAAAATAGTTCTGGACCCCTAGCGTGATATACTTAATAGTTTTATCACGCTCAAATCCTTCTTTGTGTATATAGGAGAAATTTCCAATCGTGTTAGAATATGAGTTATATACTAACACAAGTGGCATAAACATAATAAGGTTGTTTATTATTTTACGATAAAATACAGTACTTTTATCAAAGGCCGGCAAGGTGCCAAAAAGGAAGTATTTGCAAGGCGTATGTAAACAACCTGTCCAATTGCATTTTGTGTTTTCAAGTTACAATGATGTACTGCTACAAGTTGAATATAGACGTGCAAGAAAAAATTGTAATAATAAATATGTGCCATCATTTCATCGTTTATTCTAAAATGATTCATGGTTTTGTCTCTATGTACAAAGAATTGAAAAATTATGCTATATTAAATCATAAACAATACAGGAACCGATATGCTGTAAACATTACGTCATATTGCACCGCATGACGTTAAATGAGTGTTCGCATAGAAAACGCTTTGCATTTATTAACCTTTTGAAATATCTGGTCATGTTAGAATCAAAATATCATCCTTCTCAGCTTTGTAATAGTCTTATAAACAATTATCTGTCGTACTGATGCGCTGTTAAAAATGGTTAATTACTGTGTATTAGTGCTCCAATTCATTGTTTTTTAAACGATGAACACCGCTAGAACGGATGTTATTTCATAAATAAAATAGTTATTCGTTCAAATGCAAAAAAAAAATCACTTGTGCTATGTACTCATTTTTTAAAAATTACTAAGCATTTGAACTCCTGTGTTTTATTCAACAACAAATACAGGGACACATTATTACTTCATAAATAAAATTTACTTTGAAGTATTCACACTTCCTTCAGCAAAGTCATTAAATTCTATTTGTTAACAATTGAATTATATACCAACAGTTATTAGTTACTGTCTGTCATTGCCGTGACAAAAAAAGCACGCAGCTAAGAAATGAGAGAAATTGCAGCTTTTCACTTACTTGAAAATACCACAGTACGGGGTGTAACCATACCGGTATGTATCGCATCTCAAGGAAATTGCAATATACCGGTCTTATCGCGCACCCCTACTCATTGCACATGTTACAGATGGACTGCCTAACTTGCCATAAGGATACTTCTTCCTTAATTTGGCATTAAAGTGATCAAACCCATGACTCTTGTATTGATGCAAACACGCAATTACTGCCCCATAGCAGCTCTACCATTTAGCTAAAACTAGAATTAAGGCAAGTATTACTTTTAACTATGGATTTTATCTCAAGGCATTTAAACGAAGGCAGTGGTAAGGTAGCCGGATACAGCTTCATAGACTTTGTATAACTGTGAAAAATAATCGATGAAGTGGAACACGCCAGTAGTTACTGTGAAATAGGTCCCGAACAAATGAGGGAGAAAAGAATGGATAAACACACTATAGTCAAAGCAGCAACTATAACAATGCCCCACACCCCCACCTCAAGGTAGCATAATAAAATAGAACTATCACTGAAGGTAATGAATACCCCCAAAAAAACCCATCTCTGAACGCCATACTGACACAGTATTCTTAATTATATCACATTTGATGCTTATAATTGGACTATGCACAATGACTGTAGGCATGCTATTTATCTCTTCTGTGTATCATTATTTTGACCAGAGGGTTAAGAAAATCAGAGTGCACAATATTTAATTATCTTAAACACCTGTCACCTTGACGTAGTGACCCAAAACATTGACCAAGTCCAACAAGGCATGATATTTATTACTTTGTGAAATATCATTAATTTGTGATAAGGGGTTTTGGAGATAGAGTGCAAAATATTTTACTATCAAAAGCCCGTTAATGTGACCTTTGACCTAGTTACCAGAAATATGGACCATGCACATCAAGGCATGGAACGTATCATTTCTGAGAATAATAATTGAATTCTAACCAAGAGTTTTTCAGGGATTGAGTTCCGTAAGTCTACGGATAGACGGACAGACAGTCAAGCTGAATCCAGTATACCCCCTTACACTTTGTGCAACTGGGGTATAGAAACATTTCCGCAGGTCGAGACATTGGTAAATTGTTTTGAAGGTGACTGAATAAAAATTAGCCACTACAATAAACAGTCCTGTTCTTTCAGTTTTTCCTATTTTTTATTTTTGTTTTTCATACACAAGAATATTATGACTGAAAGCTGCAATGAAGATTCATTCTTCAAGAGAACTGAGTTCCATTTAAGTTGCTCATCTGAGCAACCAATAACATTGTTATTGTCATTGTCGTACTCTAGTTCTGTAGTAACCAAAACTGTATGTACTGCAGTACTAAATAGTATTCTATTAAATTGCTAAAGCACTGCATTTCTGCATTGTCCAAATCAATTCAAAATCTCTCGATGCATTAAAAAGTTACAACCTGAAAAAATTGAAAAAAGTTCTCATGCGTCCATTTGTTATCAAAGAGCGACCTTGATATTTGAGCTTGCATTCACCATGCTGTGATTACAATTATATATATAAATTACTAAGGTTATTTCGCATGCTATATTCTTCATCACCAGCTACTGTTCTAGAGTTTCAATGACTTCAAAAATTCACAGCTAGCGTAGCATTATCACTTCAGCTGCAACTTGGGATTGTATCCAATATGGATGTTGTCTGGCCAAATGATGTTTCTTGTGAGCTATCAATTTGCTGATTTTACTGTTGTTCTTTCCTTATCTTCATCTTCAAAAAATCAATGTACATGAATTCCAAATATGAGTAAACTCAGCGAAGTTCTTCTTTAATGTTAACTGCATGTTGTCAATACATCAAGTGTTCCATTGTCTCACCTCAATTATCAATTCTTTTCATTTGATGCTTTTGTTTTCCTGTTTTGTTTATTCCGTTGAAACTGAAAAATCTACTTTTATGCATATGATGTCAAGTCTCATCACCAAGGTAATATGATGAATGAAAAAAGAACTTCATCTTCTAAACTGATACAGCCATCTGGATCACCACAGAATCCTTCAGTTAACAATTGCAATGATAGACTGTTTTCTGTTGTTTTCATATCTTGGTCTATTGAACTTCCCTCAGCACTGCATGTACATGACGCTTTTTTCTACAATAAATTAAGAAGAAAAATTATCAATTGCATTTTGTTTTAAGTCTTACAACTAATAACTGATACACATACTGAAAATTTACTGACTGAATAGTTAACAGTGCAGGTTATGATCAGACTACATGATTTTGATCTGCACAAGAGGCAAAAGTGTAAGCAAATTGCTAAAAACTAAACTAGATGCCCACGTGCAACATGTCATCCCTGCCAGCTGTCAAAAGGACTAACTCCTTACAAAATAGAGATAGGTCAAAATGCACCAAAATATTGGATGTAACATGCATGTTGTACCACATAAAGGTAGTCTTGATTTTTCTCTACGGCGAGTAATAAAAATGTTACAATATAAGCTATTTATAGTAAAACAAAGGGAAGAAATTCTAAAAACAAAGGAAGCTCATGGTGGTGAACATTTGTGCAAGGTAACATCAAAATCCCTCCATACATGAAGAGGAAATGCTGTGGACAAAGATATTCTTGAATTTGACCTTTAACCTCTAAGTGTGACCTTGACCTTAGACCTAGGGACCTGGTTCTTGCACATGACAATCCGTCTCTTGATGGTGAACATTTGTGAAAATTAACATCAAAATCCTTTCATGCATGAAGAAGAAATGCACCGGACAGTCATTCTTGAGTTTGACCTTTAACCTCTAAGTGTGACCTTGACTTTAGACTTAGGGACCTGGTTCTTGCGCATGACAGTACGTCTCATGATGTTGAACATTTGTGCCAAGTAATTTAATAATCCTTTGATCCATGGATAAGTTACAGCCGAGTCAAACTAAATTCAGACAGACGCAAGCTCACTCACAAGGACACACGCATGCACATGTATACACCGAACCATTATTTGGACACCTATATTGAGCTTTCGTAAGCTGCTTGGCAAAAATGGTTATGATGTTTAACAAATATGTTGACCCAGGAATCAAAATGTACAGGATTTACAGTAGATTGTCTATGTAGTGTATTAGGATTTGTTTAATGCAAAGTAATTTATCAAACTTGTAATGTTTGCTAAATATAAAATATTTTTAAGCTTAAATGAATTAGTATGAACTAATGACTTTTCGAGCTGAAGGCTGATTCTGGCTGCCTGGCCATCATTTTGAAGTAAAATCTTTTATTTTGTGTGATTTATTGTTAAATGTCTTAATATTATTAAACTCCCTAAATGGCAGATGTAATATCACAGATCTATAAACCTTGAGCAGCATTTTATAGATTCAAATCAAAATACTCTGTGTTTAAACTTTGTGTACTTAGTGAAATCCTAGACATTTCTAATTCTTTGAGACTCTTAAACATATCTGGACTTAAATTGCCTGAATGATTGAACTGTTATTTAAATAAAAAAAAGATTGTCATATTTTACATAGTGTCTAACTTGGAACTCATTAAAAAAGACTTTACTACTTGATATCTGATATTTACTCAAAATTTCCCATAAAACAACACTTCTTCAGTTTAGTTTTTAAACTTCCAAAAATGATTTTCAATCAGAAACTTCCAATTTGAAAAATAATTCTACAATTCCAACTATGGTTCAATCAACTGATTATGAAATACAGCTGTTAAATGCATTTCAATAAAACTGAACAAATGGTGCGAATATAAAATAAAGCATCCCGCTGACCAATAGTTCTTCAGTATAGCCTGAATTTTGACCTTGAATATTGAATAACTATAAGTATTTATAAACTAAACTAATTACAGTAAGATCTCAGTAAAACCATGGTTCAGTGCTCAAAATTGAGACTATAGTGTACTTTATGGCCCCTCTGACATATCTATGTTATGTAATCTTACATAACATACTGATAAGGGAGAAATTGAAGCAAAGGTTTAAGTACTGCCTAAGGCAATAAAACAACTTGAATAGGCTGTGGATTAATGAGGGACCAGCTTCATTTCTTAAAACAAGAGAATAAGATTAATTGTTCCAATGAATAATGTACAGACCACTTTTTTCTACTAGTTTTTTAATGAAAATGACAGCTATCAGAACTGCAGCATTTTGTTGAAAATCCCAAGTTCTTTAATAATACCAGACATTAATTTCTGCCTTTCTGATTCAAATGCAGAAAATGATAAAAATATTTCACTTTTAAAATTGTGATCTTTTTCAACAGTGCACACTATTTATTGGCAAATAAGTATTGTTTAATAATCAACATACCATCAAGTCCAAAATGTACAGGGTGACTGCATGTATATTGAATTAGCTGTGGACAACACACAAAGTTAAGTAAACCTAAAGCAATATGCAATAAGACCATCACTTAAATAAAGACTGTTTCAGAAAATATCAAGTATATTATAATTATTATTGGTACATTAACCTAATACCACTGGCACTGGACACTAAATCAATAGAAAAGTAAAGGACATACACTGGTAACTTTGTTTATAACAAACTCATTGGTACCATATCATTATCCGGAGTTTGTTATATCCATATAACATTTTCATAAGAAAAGTAAAATAAAGAAAGAATCTCGGGCAGAGAAAATATATTCCTTATATCATATCCTGATTTCGCTATATCCACAGTCTTACATACAAATTTTACTATAAATCAAATATCATTTCTTAATAAAATATCATAAAAACCAGAATACACAAAATTTAATAAACAGTTTTAAGAAAAACATGTAGCACTGATTTCTGTGAATGCTCTTTAAGAATGGTGTTGATTAATGTTATTTTACATTGAAAGGAAGAGTCACCCCAAAAAGTTCCTGTCTGGCCGGTCAGGGAGAGAGGGATAACATGTACATGACGCCATGCAATCCTTCTACAATTGGCTTCCTTCCATCATTTCAAAAACAAATTTCAGTATAGCATCGCCCCTACTTAAAGGACCAACCATTTCTGACTTTTGTAACACTTTCTTAAAGCACATTTACCTGCCGAACTCTATACTTTAACACCAGACACTGGTCAGTCAGGACTATATAGATGCATACGTTAACCATTATTTAACTAGCTGTCGGTTCAGCAACCGGCCAATCAGATCTAACCACTGCTGGGATTCAAAACTTTGACCCTCACCCTACTCCCAAGGCAGATGCCACTATACCAAAAGTGACAGTATGTATGCATTGGCAAAGTGGGCGGGGAGGGGGCGGGTTAGAGAACCAGACCTTTTCATTCTAACATGTGGGAGCAATTGAAATTGCAAGTGAAAATCTATCAGACACTTTTCACCCATGCACAGCTATTTCATTGTTTATCCAAGGTCGGAATAGAAAAACTTGCTACAGTAAAGTTATCTGCTTTCATATTAAAAAAATTATATGATGAAAATTTGATTTAAATTGCTTCTTAGAAGGACGCTTGTTGGTAAACAGAGAAGTAACTTTTACATGTTTCATTAACCCTTAAGTCCCTGTGTCAAAAATACATGGTTATTTCATTGTCGATACATACCAACAAAAATGCTTTAAATTTGCATTTGTGCATATAAATGTTAAATACTGCAATGTACAGCTGTTTCTCTTCCTCACTAACCAACACGCCAGTTTGAGCCCCCAGAAAGAAATACCTGGCAGTGACGGTCAATTTTTTATAGGCTTTTTTGTCATGTAAGTACTTATGTCGCTTAAAGGGGCACTCCCTACAAAGTACATCTAGCAGATTAAATTCTCGAAACAAAGATTATGTGTTCAATGAACGCAAAATGATAAATAAATACAATTTCAAAAAAGAACCTATGGCAAAAAATGCCTCATTTTGCCACAATTAATCAGGTAAGGTGACTCATCAGCTGTCATCGCTGGTCTCTATGCATCTATAACTTTGAATAATTATAATAACCAAGAAGTTGACGATCTTTGTTTACCTTGAAACTAGATTGTTTTTATAATAGCTCTATGTTTTCAAAAGTATGACATCACGGCAAAGCCGAGAATAGGTAAAACTGCAAAAATTATCAGTACCCGGATGTGCGAGCTGAGAATTATTTTTATGAAAATTAAGGGAAATCGTACATGCACAACTTAAGGACTATATACGCACCACGTTAGAACAACAAACCACAGTACCAGTAGTACCATGAGTACTGTACAGGGATACAATTGTTTATGAACTGTTAACTTAAAGTCTATTAAAACCTGACATTTTACCATATATCTGACGGTCTGATCATAAGATATAGATATGTAGGTTATATCCCTTACCCGAAAAGACAAGAAAATTTGTAAATTTATCATGTTTATATCATTATGCCTCAATGTTTTATCAATGTTTCACGCCCATAATAACACAAACTGAGTTAGCATTCTACTGATTCTGTAACAGCAGCATGTGACCACTGGAATTATACTGTCAGATACTGTAGCGTGGTGTCTATTTTCGTGTTTTCCTTGTGATGAACCCTAATGTCCATAACAGTTTGTCAAATACCAAATTATAATTTTCAGCTCTGCATTGTGTAACAGCATTTTCCTGAAGTTGAATTTTTCATACCAGTACTGGTTGAAGTCCTACATCCGGACGCTGTTTAAACATATTTTACGATAACTCTGGTAATTTTTGTATCTAGCAAACTTTTAACAGAAGTAAGTTAGGTCTTCTCCCAAAAGAAAACTTCTAGGAAAAGATCATTTATATATTTCTGCGGCCAGCTAGTGAGGTCACCAAATTGCTTACAACGCGTTGCAGTTGGCTTTGCCCACTGGCTATTTTAGCAATCAATAAAATTACAATCTTACGTCACACAAAGGCGAATCTGAAACTATTAATAGAGCATGTAGATATCGGTTAACTCCTCCCCTCCGTTCTTTCATTGAAAAGGTCAAATAGGGGCGCATACGATCATTCTTTATTTGATTCTGACGTTACGTTCCGAACGTGGAAAGAAAAATTTAAAGTCATAACAGAAGCAGTATCGGATAAAGTATATATTAAAGTGCCATTTGGTAAATCGGCGGAGCCAGGTGTACACTAATTGATGAAACTTTCCCAAAACTTTATGAAATAAACTATGGAAGTTTTATTGCGTACCTCAACGAATAGCCCAACTAATTGCACGCAAGTGCTTTTTGCTACATACGATGGCCGCCCTTCGCAAAGGCAGATTAGATGTAATATCAGTTTGTAAAATTGTTCTGTCTTGCAGTCGAAATATTGAGGCTACTCCACGAGGTAATATATACATGTGCATACAAATAAAAATAAAACACATTAACAGCGCACTTTTAAAGTAAGCAAGATTAAAATGTTATCCCAATACTGCAAATAGATCTAAAATGTCTGGGCTAGGTAAAACAGGACTTTCGTACAATATTTATTCGTTTTAATTTTTTGCCCTCAACATTTCGGCTAGCCTGCGGACAACCGGGACCCGGGACAGAAAAGCCGCTTGTCTGACAGCAGAAAGTCCTGTGCCAGACATGTCGGACCCCCTTTGTACTATGGGTTGGACATATACAGCAGCGTCCAATAGTCTAATTAATTTGGTGTTTCAGCGAGACCCCTTTCACAGATCTGTTATTTATAACTAGAAGCCTGAAGGTGAAGAGTTCACTGTCGGCAGTAGAGAGGGAACTTGGGTATGATAATACAACGTCCGTACAAGTAAAGATTTTGGCAGATGCACTGATTATGTCAGTACGTACAGTACGGCATTAGATACTTAGTATGTCAGCAGACTTCCTTACCTTTTGTGGCGACGCTCTGCGAAATAAAGGAGTTCCAGTACCGCCGGAGACAAACATATTTTTCACGCATCGATGTAGATCTACTCAATTATTGATAATTTCGTCAATTTAATTACTTTCGTTGACATTTTGTTCCACTTTGGCAAACAAAATTGACAAGGCGAGTTGAGAAACAGACTGAAAAACGCATTTTATGAAAAATGCATCACAATATATTTTTTCAACAGACGTCATTATGAATTGTGTAGGATAACATGTTACTGCAATGGAATTCTGATGTGTAAAGTTCTGAATATAATTTACACGTAAACTAATTCATAAACTTACGGTCTACACTTGTAAATGCAATGATACCGTAGCTCAATCGCTGTAATTGAAGGAGATCTCTTTTAAAAGAGTATATATTAATCAACATTTTAAATAAAACAGAAGATCTATATAATTTATCTCGCAGTCACTACAAAATACGCGAAGAAACCT
This sequence comes from Saxidomus purpurata, assembly GCA_022818135.1. Lineage (NCBI taxonomy): Eukaryota > Metazoa > Mollusca > Bivalvia > Venerida > Veneridae > Saxidomus > Saxidomus purpurata. The sequence goes on from JAFMSR010000004.1 coordinate 1,405,696, forward strand.
ATATTTAACATTATTAAATACTGTTTGTCACTTGCATTAAAATTACGATGCGGGTTTTTGGGCGGAGCAAATTGACGACATGAGAAAGAAGCTGGATGCTCGCACCTGAATGTCCTTGAATGGGAGTTAACCTATAAACTAGCTCTAATAATAGTTTCAAAATTGCGCTATGAGTGACGTAAGATTATAACTGTATCGATTGCCAAGATAGCGATCGGGCAAACCCAACTGCGACGCGTTGTAATTATATTGCCCAACTGTACCATGTATCCAGACAGCATTTTTAAAAAGATTTTATTTTTTGTGATGTTAGCTTTTGAATTGTGTAAAATGTTTCAATCATTTGACCCATAAATGAAATTTCATGAAAAAAGTTAAACTTGTGATTTTTATTTGCCGGGCCTCACAGAAATATTGAGCATGCACAGTATGTCATTTTCAATTTCCTCTCGACAATGTTAACATGCTTTCAGTGACTAACAAAATAGTGAGATTTCTTGATCAAATTATTAATACTTACAATTATACTGTCATTTTTGCACTTTGATGATTGAAATCAAGTGTCTGTTTGATCAACAATATATATGACTGTAAATATTAATTAGGAAATAATCTATGACTTTGAGTGCTTTATCGGAATTGAAGCATTCCACCGCGAGGCGATGTGCCTGGCGGAATAATTCACTAGGACAAAGCCATAAATCATTTTGATTCTTATTATCTTATAAGCCGAAATGTTTTAAAATGATCGTAACTACTACGGACCTTTTTTCAGTTCGGCAGTAATGTGTAAAATTGCATACATAGTGGCTGTTGGAATTCACTCATCTATACAGGCAACCATTCAAGATAACACACTATATTATACAAACTTATTTTAGTTTTAATCATCTAATACATGAAATATAAAAAATAACTGACTGTGACATTATGCAGAAGATGTAAGATTCAGAACCGAACAAAGGAGACAATCAATTAAATGCATACTGTAATTTAAACTTTTGAACGTTTTAATGTGGAGTAATGACGTCAGTGTGATGACATAAAGCGTTTTCATTCTTTGTTTTGTCTCCCGGAATCAAAACAATGCACGACTGACTGTGAATGCTGAATTTCTTGACTTTTTGAAAGGAAAGCAATGGGACGGTACTCTAAGGGCTACTTGACGTAATCAAAAATGATATTTAGGCTCTTAAACAAAACTTTTTCATGTGACTGATGTACTTATACAATATTATTCCTCTTTCTATATATTTGATTTAATTTAGTGCACAGGAGTAAAGTAGAAAAGTCGGAAGGAGCTACTTTCATGTCTGAAACTCTGCCTACATAAAGCACTCGAATTGACGTATAGAAATAAACCATACAGTAGGCATATTAGAACAATAAATCACGCATTTTCGCAAGTGTCCGGTTTGATTGTCGTCCTTGTCTGGTGGTCTCCAACCAGTATAGTAGAAATTATTATTTTCAATGCTTTCCAAATATTTTGTAAACATAACATGAGCTTAATATCAGTAATAAATGCAAGACATCTACATTTCTGGCTGTAGTGACCATTTTTTGTGTACTCTATGTCTAGAGTGGTGGAACCTTTGCTGGCGGTATCCTTATGCTGGTGAAAAAAAAATGCTATTTACAGAAAAACAGATGAAGAAATAATTTTCAAGGTATATTCAGCATTGATAGTCGATGAAATGCTTTTACAGCAAACGTAGTGATAGCCGCGCATGCAGCTCTGTGACCCCACAGCAGCAGATACATTTGTTCTGGATCCATTTCGCTAGAAAAATTCTTTAATAATAAACTTCAAAATCAACCAGTTAAAGTTAGCATTTTTGATAAAACTTGTTCTTTTTTGTATAAAAATATATTTTCTATGGAAACTGTCATTTCTTTTTAGTTAATATTTAGGCTCTAAAAACTATTTCCCACCTATTGATTGTCAAATATCACATACCACCAATATTTGTTCCCTTCATGGTTAAAGTTTTGACGTGTGTCATGTCAATAGCTCCCAGAATGACATAGTCACCTGACGACGCACATCAACATCTTGTTTCAATTTAGCAGGGATAACATTGTGTTTTCGCTGAGGCAAATCAAAATGGTTAGGATTTCCTGCTTTCTCAACAGCCGATATACAGTTAAACTTCATTCGCTGGAACTCGAAGGGTCTGGCGATTTCGGTTTGAGGGATCGGTACAGTAGTTCGAGCAATCGAGGTTTGTCAGCATGGTCAGTCATGGGGGTCGTCATACATCTTTTATCGAGACCACATCGGGAGTTATTGCACATACAATGGTACACACATGTAAATGTGCATGTATATTATAAACTTGTAGCTTACCCTTGATTAAAGACAAATTAAAAAGTGTTGTAATGTAGAAGTATCAAACGTTTGTCATTCATTAAATAATTTATTCAATTTTCTGAAAAAAAAAAAAAAACTTAAAATTAAAGCCAATCTGCTACTTATATAATATATATATTGCTATATAAACGTCGTGAGCGACTTTCAGTCTGTTTGTACATCATAACCTTTAATTGCAAATTTAAGTGTGAATAACACACGCCAGCGCTTGTGTCTGACAGCTGATTATCAATGCATTGTTTGCTCGATAATTGAGATTATCACCTTTTATTGTTCGAGCCAAAGGATGTACTTTACAATGAAATAGATCTGAAGGGACCGCAGTACAGGTTCGAGAGATCGGTGTTCGAGGTTTTGGTGGTGGAACAATATGATTTATATTGAGCTTTAGCCGGGACCGCCGGTCGGGTCCATTCGGTAGTGTTCGAGCGAACGAAGTTTAACTGTACATTCAAAATACCTCGAGCATAGGTTCCCCCACTCTAAGCACCCCTTGTATGGTCCTGCTAAACCGATACTTACTCAAAAATTATCTCCACAAACGCACAGGACTGGTAGTCGAACCATAGCCGATACTTACTCAAAAATTATCTCCACAAACGCACAGGACTGGTAGTCGAACCATAGCCACACACCTTATTACCTATAAAGGTGGGTGGGGTATGGTTCGACCTCCTGTGCACAAACGGAGTCCATATGGATAAGATTTGCAAAATAGTCACCGTTCGTATTCTGTCCCATCTATTTCTAAATTAAACAAAAAAACATGCAAATTTCACCAGCTTTTCCTTGCTTACCAGTAAATACTTTTGTTAAGATATTTGTCTAACACAACCTTCTTGTCGTTGTTGTTCATGTCGAGATCCGGCAAAATACCGCAACGAATTAATCACTGACTTTGTTGTTATAATCTACAACCCATCTTGCGAAATAATGTACTGGACTGCAGTTAACAAAAACTTGAACGGGACATAGTGTCACATATATCAAAATTGAAATATCCGGGGACGGGATACTGATAAATTAATCATAAAATTTGTCCGGTAGTTTAAACATTGCCTCTAAATTGTTTCTCTGCAATAATTGATCAGGAACGGTCTGCGCAACGTATGAATTCCTGCTCTACTGTAGATTATTATTTATATTTATTATTATTATAAAGCAGGTCAGCAATAACATCGGCACTTAAAGTACATTTCAATGTTATTCTGACAAAGATATGGTTCATTGATTAGTGAAACGACAACAGCCGTGAAAAAAAACGGGCTGGGAATCTTCTGATTGGCTGCTGGTTTGGACACGCCTCTTTACCGGGGTACTGCTTCCATATTTGGAGTGACCCGTTTTTTTAATCTTTTTTTACCGGCTGTTCTTTCCATATTTGGAAATGAGCCGTGAAACCGCGGTAAACGCGTGAAATTGCCCGCGTTTACCGGGCGTTTACCACGCGGTAACAACCATGAGGTAAACGGAACAAAAACGTGAGCGCCACTGTATAACATAAGGGAAACTACGAGATATTTGTGCTGGTTGTTATTTTTTTGTAGATGAATGTTATAAAGATCATGTATTGCGGTTGGTGATATTTTTCGTCAGCAAATATAAATTTTGGGAATAAGTATATGACAAATATTTGACACATTGTACTAAAGTTATGAGTTGAATATTTCCTGCCAAAATAAAGGTGACAGAAAACACAAAGAAATATTTCTCCCTCACTTTTAACTTCCTCCACTTTTAAGTTTACATACATTTCAGCATAAATGAATCATAACTTTTCACTTATAGGTCTACTACAATAAAATTGGCAAAAAGAGTTTAAGGTTAATAGTGTTTAGGCATATTTTGAAAGCCTGAGCATAGAATTTTTTTTTTTAAATGCTAAATTTGTGTTTTTGAAAGACTTATTTCAGTTATTGAAAAATTAAATGTTTTTTATAAATGAAATCATAAATCTAAATTACAAAAAAATAAAAATAAAAATATGACTTGCATCACAAACTGAAAATTTAAGGGTAACTAAAAGTGCCGATTACCTCAATAAAAACAATGAAAAGAATAATTATATCAATGTTAATATCGTGCCGTCTTAATGATCTATAACTTTGGCGTTTGAATAAATGACACATTGATAAAGTTATTGTAAAATATTAACATTGATTTGAAAATCGTTTGAGTTTCCAGTAATTTCTACGCGTCACAGTTAATTATTAGTACAGTCATTCTGTGGTTGGACCGGGAAAAATTTGAACAGAAATGAATCCTTCACCATGACTTTGCAAATGGACTACCCTTTAACATAAAGAAAAGTTCCGATTGATATGCATGGTGGAAATGTTATTTTTGGGCATTTTCATGTTTTTCGATGTTTTAGGTGGGACTTTCTGTAATTGTATCTCTTATTTTGATTATGATAAAAAATATCTATCTTGATTTAATTTTTCAACTCAAACCTACTAATAACTATATAATAAAGAAATTGGGTGAAAATTGTCCAAATTCACTACTTTTTCGAGCATTATGCTTTTTTGCATTTTTAAGTAGAAATTTATGTAGTTTTATGTTTAATTTTGATTATTGTCAACAAAGAGTTATGTTGTTTTTATTTTTCGATTCAGAACTACTATAACAATTCAATTAAAACTGTTTTCGGTGAATATTGTCCATATGCATCAACTCTTTGGGGCAGTTTCCTGCTTTTGTGCCGTTTTAAGTTGACATTTCTGTAATTTTAATTTTTATTTTGATTATTGTCACTTCATATTTATACTGATTTTGTTTTTATGCCCCCGAGGGTTGGCATATTAAAATCGCACCGTCCGTCCGTCTTTCCGTCTGTCCGTCCGTATGTCCGTCCGTCCGTCTGTGCGTCCCCACTTTCGTGTCCGGACTGTAACTCTGTCATGCATTGAAGGATTTTAAAATAACTTGGCACAAATGTCTAGCACATCAAGACGACGTGTCGCGTGCAAGACCCACGTGCCTAGCTCAAAGGTCAAGGTCACACTTAGAGTTTGAATGTAATGGATTCCTCTATATATGAACATATGCACACATTCGTGTCCGGGCGTAACTTTGTCATGCATTGAAGGATTTTAAAATAACTTGGCACGAATGTCTAGCACATCAAGATGACTTGTCGCGTGCAAGACCCACGGCCCTAGCTCAAAGGTCGAGGTCACACTTAGAGTTTGAAAGAAATGGATTCCTCTATATATGCATATATGCACACATTCGTTTCCGAACTGTAACTTTGTCATTTATTGAAGGATTTTAACATCAAGATGACGTGTCGCGTGCAAGACCCTCGTCCCTACCTCAAATGTCAAGGTCACATTTAGAGTTTTTTAGGTAATGGAATCCTGTATATATACATACATTTGTGTCCGGACTATAACTTTATCATACTTTGAAGGTTTTTAAAATAAATTGGCAGAAATGTCTAGCATATCATGCTGATATGTCGCGTGCAAGGCCCAAGTCCTTACCTCAAAGGTCAAGGTCACACTTTGTATTTAAAAGTAATGGAATACTGTATGCATGGTTACTCTGTCATGCATGGAAGGATTTTAAAATTACATAGCACATTTATTGAGCACATGGAGAGGACACAGACTGTGAGGCACCTCTTTCGGGGGGCATTCGTCACTTGTCAGGGACAGCTCTTGTTCTACTCAAAACTACTTTAGCTTTGAATTAAAATACGTAGTTGAAATGTCTGTATTCATCCAAGTTTTGGGGCATTTTCATCCATTTTTGATGTTCTTAGTAGTATTTCTGTAGTTGTATTTTTTATTTTGATCATTGTCTATTCGTATATTTTGTTATTCCTAGTTTTATTTAAATCGACTGTATCTATGAATTAAAACATAGCACCATAAACCGGTTTAAGCTCCCCAGTGGTGTTTTTGCCACTGACCGTTCCAAGGCGGTGCCCCACTGTGTTCCTTTAATTGTTCGTTTTGTCCTCGTGTGTTTGCTTTGTATGCTAGTGTGTGTTGGTAGTGTATGTGTGTGTGTGTACATGATTGTGTGTGTGTGTGTGTGTGTGTGTGTGTGTGTGTGTGTGTGTGTGTGTGTGTGTGTGTGTGTGTGTGTGTGTGTGTGTGTGTGTGTGTGATGTGCACTTCTGGGTGCTATGGGGCTCGTTTTGGGGAGGCTGCGTTTTTGGTATGTGGCATTCCCTGTTTGATATTATTTTTGTTTTTATATCTGAGCGAATTTTGTCCATGTAAATGAACTGTTTTTCGTAATTTTCATGTTGTTTTATGTTTTAAGTCGCGTTTTCTGTATAACATTTTTGTGTCGCCTTTTCGGAGAAATGCAATACACAGGGATTGCCTTGTCTGTCAGTCAGACCAGTCCGAAAGTCCGTTGGTCCGTCACATAAAACTTAATGTTGGCTACAACTTTTTTATAAAAATATAATTTCTTAAGATTTCTTCGAACTTTCGCATCGCTTTGCTTATAACAAAAAGGTTGTGTTGCCGCAAAATTTTGTAGGTCTATATCAAATTTGACAGAGCTATGCCCCTTTTGTACTTGGATTTTGTCACAAAATTGTTGGTAATTATGACAAAGTGTAAG
>JAFMSR010000004.1:1413156-1446650 GCA_022818135.1 Saxidomus purpurata
AATGCTATGGTCTTAATATAGAATGTCTATCATTCATGAAATGGAATTTTTCACCTTCAGCAAATCTCCCCAGGAAAAAGATTTATATAAAGGTCTTAAGGACTCAGAAGGCAATCATCCTAAATGTGTTACATTACAGTTATTATTTTTTTAAAAAGATGTTTGGACTTTATGACGTCAACTGCATGGTCCCAATAGTAGGGCATTAACACTGTTCTATAAACCAATGTCAATGCAAACAAAGTCTAATGTAAAGTGCAGCAGCAAATCTTAGAAATGACAATTTAAAAGCAGACGTATTATCTGACATGTTTACATAGTAATCGCTATTGTTTAATGGAAGGAACTGGCTTTTAGATTAAAAGAGTTATTGTTTCAGGTATTTAAATGTATTTTTATCAGGCAGATGAGAACCTTTTCCCTTGTGTAAATTACATAACGCTCTTGAAATCTATTGATATGTAAATATTCATGTTTGTCACTTTGCCTGAGTTTCCCTAAAAGCACTTTAACTATCTGTAGATAGTTGTTCATTAAACGTGACAGGTAATATTGAGGAATCTGTATTTACGTATACACCATTATGTTAACCTACACATTTTAGGTGATTTTACATTGAACGAAAGATACAGTGCATACGGTGCGAATATTTCTATTTAACTATGAAAATTTAGTTTATACTAATTTATTTATTCTCAATTGCGAAAAAAGTTCTTACAACTTATATAAATCGCTCTCGAGACTCATTCCAGGTGGAATCAACCTCGAAGAGAGAGAGGCAATGTGGAATTAATTGCCGACATGGCGACATAGCGATGGTAGGGATCGAACCCGGGGCCCTTCGATCCTGAGGCGAACGCGCTACCACAGCACCATGGCGGCTCCACAATTCTGTGAAAATTTGAAATTATGATTTGTGTAATATCTATTTACAATTTTATCCGAAGAAACTTAAAGACATCTATCTTGACAGAATACTTACAGAAGATGATTTGGCATTTTCCTTATCTGCAATAAAAGACTTTAAGGCATTAAAGAAAACTGATTTTGTGAAAGTACATTCAAAGTAAATGTTTAAGCATCGATTATTTTCGAGTGTTTTACAAAAGTATTTAAAGCTTAATCATACGGGAAACATTTACATAAGAAGAATTAAGCTTTGACAAAAACATCACATACAAACTTCAAATAACAAAGAGCATGTAATTTACATATAAACTGGAGAAAGAATCTGTAATTACGTATAACGGACTGATTTCTTCTTACTTCCGTTTTCAGATGGTTCCTAGCGGAAATTACCGACTTGACGGTAAGAATTGGAGGAAACAAGTGACGCGTTTGATGTAATTATACTAACATGATACAAGGATACTCATTTTACACTGAAAGTGATTCCCTGTTGTTTCTTTTGAAACAATATTCTCTTTCGACTTTTGAAACAATATTCTCTTTCGACTTTTGAAACAAGATTCTCTTTCGACTTTTGAAACAATACAGTAACCCTCTTTTGACATTTACACGTAATACAGGCTATGACATTTAAACATATTCTAATACAGTAATAAGTATCTACCTTCTGAAACCTTTTTTTTCGATTTGAGAAATTATGCAAATTTATAAATACGTAGAAAATAAACATTAGATAAAGGATCAGTTTTCTGTTTCAACGTCAACATATCAACGTCCTGTTTGCCTCATAAGTGCGGGTAAGGCAAATACATTCATCGTAAAATAAGAAAGGTTCATAATATTAAATTCATATTTGATAAAAGTCTCAATGTTCTACATAAAAACATGCATCAATATTTCAAAGCCCGCATAGACACTGACCTACAATTGTACGAAGACGTCAATCTTCAATCTGTCCTGCAGCATGTCCACAAAGTGTTTTCGGTATTGTATACCTCATAATTTGTTCTTGTTAAGTAAGGAAGGTATAAACTAAAATCATTGAAGTTTTGTCTTCTTGTAGAGAACCTACCTATTTCAGTAATTTACTTTCTCTTTGTTTACTTTCCAAGAAAGCGTTTACCGGCAAATAGTATCATTATTTTCTTTTCGCGGAGGCAATCAAATTAGCAAGTCTTTTTCTAGGCTATTTGTATGCACTCTGTATTACTTGAGTCTTAATGACATTTTTGATAACCCTAATTCAGTTTTCCGACATACTAATTGAAACAAATTGCAACCTTCCTCGGCTAAGAGAAATCTATATGGAAGTTTTATGTACTAGCTACCATGTCCGCATAGCCTCTCGAGATAATATCTTGGAAACAATCTGGCGTATAATTAAATATGGAAGTAAAGACTTAAATATGTCTCCGAAGGGTTTGCATCTTTACAAGTCGTAATGGGAATGTATCTTGACGTTGACCTTGTTTGAAATTGACCTTAATTTGTACACTTGATAAAATCATTAGTTTGGTCATGACTAATTAAGCGATGCAGAATAGAAAAGGTGTATCTGGGCGTTTTGACTAGTAAATCGCTTTATGTCCGTAATGCTTAAAACTGTCTTACTTATATTTTAAGATGTTATGTAGGCCTTCATACATTGATCTTTGAAAGGTTTCATTTTTCTTTGAAAACGAAGACTGAAGTGAGTTGTTCAGTGCGGCTTTGACTTCGAACGATTTTTTTGAATACTCAAATATTTTTGGATGAAGCCTAAGCAATAACACATTTACGAATAGATAACACTTTTTTTAACCATAACCGAAATAGCGATATATGACATGCTAAGATGGGAATTTTCAACTGTTTGTAAAATTAAACCATTGTACTGCGCAGGTTGTGATATGCCGGTTAGACATTATCCTACTGGTTCCCGGCATGTATTTATGGTTTAAGATTTAATCAAAGGAAATTGAGTTAGAAATGAGGAAATGGGGAAAACCTATAACGTCATTATCAGACAAACGTTTATCAGCCAGTCCATCATTGATTCAGTTACTATTAAAAGAATATAAGCAATAAATAGAATTCATATCTTATATCAGCAGGAACTTTGAATATCGCTTTCCGTTCCCTAATACTGAAATAAAGCATGTTGCTTTGAAAATTTGTTGTTGAAATGTTATTCTTCAAAAATGGAAACTGCAAGTTTTTGATATAACAAATTGCTAAATTTAAACCATCACGAATATTTCTCTTTCTGGAGGCAAACCCCATGATGTGATTTATCAAAAATTCAAGTGAAGAATGCTAAAGCTACTTATCTGTCAAAAGCATAAATCATGGTTTATTTTTGTAAATTATCTTATATTCGCAAATGGTTAGAAATGCACACCTTTTCGACGCTTTCCGCATTTGATGCCACGTGTTTTATAATGTGCAGGTATTAACGACGCCAATTTGCTACTAGTGCGCTATCACTTAAAAAGTACTAGTAGCAGTAAACTGGAAGAAATATTGTAGAGGGAGAATATCAAATGTCAATGGCAGTCCCCTTTGTTCATTTATTTTGAATACAATAGGTAAAAAAGAACTGGATCTTCTGTAACATAGTCATCGTCTCTGCATTTCGTCTGCAGAGCTTTCTTTTCGGTACAGCCTTCACCTATTGTCGTCGTATCGACTGCACGTAAATGTCTCTTACAAAACATTAAAAAAATATATGATTTACAGAAGTAATATAAAAAGCACATACGGATCCACCTGTTCTGTAGCTAAAGAAACCAGATCATATCTTTGTTCTGATGCGATCAGTTTACGTGGCCATGTGCTTCATACGGTGATCGCCTAGACTTATCAAAGTCTGTAGAGATTGAGATGTTTTTTTTTCTCTTGAAGTCCATTTTCTCAGATAAAATATCTCTATAAAAATATGTCTCAATCCATTAAAGTCCTAGGATCACATTTACAAGTAGCTATCGTGTTATCAAGAAAGATGTCTTACTGACAGAATTGACCTTTATTTGTACCATAACATTCCCACCTTTGTTTTTTAAATCGATAAGTACATATTAGAAACATAGCGCAGCATGTTTTCAATGAAATTGCAAAAGAAGATATATTGATCCAGGAGTTGATCTTCTATAGTTTTTCAAAAATGAATCAATCAAACCTTTCCATAATGACTTCGGTCGACTTCCGCTATTCAATGCAACAGATCATCATATAGTGATATGTTGATTTAGTTCTTAGAAGTTTCGATCTGATTGTTTAATGAATTAAGTCAATGCAACAACATGACGAAAACAAGTAAATTAAATATGTTTCATGAATATATGCTAACAACGTGAATCATATTGTAATTTACATTATCTTGCGGAAACAGCTAAACACTACTGCTTTATGCTGTGTTGATATATTGATATAGACGTTTGTACTGATCAAACTGATAACCACCAAACTTCCAAATAGTATTATACTGTCTTATGTTGATAATCCACTTAAAATGTTTTCAAACATTTAGAATTCCCTTTGATAGTCAGATAATAGAAAGAACAATCTTTATACTTATCTAAAACAAGCATTCAAATTTAAGTGTACTTTACAAGACATTATCCATTCAAAGAAGTCGGTAAATAAGAGCAATAGAGACAAAAGTGAAGGCCATAAGAAATATCAGCATATTTTCATTGTATCACTGATTAACTGATTTAAAGTCCCAGGATCACAACTACAGGTAGTTTGTTTTTACCAAGAAAGATGCCTTACCGGCGGTAATGACATTTATTTGAACTTCTTTTGCAAACAGAAGATATATTGATCCAGGAGTTGATCTTCTATAGTTTTTCAAAAATGAATCAATCAAACCTTTCCATAATGACTTCGGTCGACTTCCGCTATTCAATGCAACAGATCATCATATAGTGATATGTTGATTTAGTTCTTAGAAGTTTCGATCTGATTGTTTAATGAATTAAGTCAATGCAACAACATGACGAAAACAAGTAAATTAAATATGTTTCATGAATATATGCTAACAACGTGAATCATATTGTAATTTACATTATCTTGCGGAAACAGCTAAACACTACTGCTTTATGCTGTGTTGATATATTGATATAGACGTTTGTACTGATCAAACTGATAACCACCAAACTTCCAAATAGTATTATACTGTCTTATGTTGATAATCCACTTAAAATGTTTTCAAACATTTAGAATTCCCTTTGATAGTCAGATAATAGAAAGAACAATCTTTATACTTATCTAAAACAAGCATTCAAATTTAAGTGTACTTTACAAGACATTATCCATTCAAAGAAGTCGGTAAATAAGAGCAATAGAGACAAAAGTGAAGGCCATAAGAAATATCAGCATATTTTCATTGTATCACTGATTAACTGATTTAAAGTCCCAGGATCACAACTACAGGTAGTTTGTTTTTACCAAGAAAGATGCCTTACCGGCGGTAATGACATTTATTTGAACTTCTTTAATCGATGTACATGCTCGAAATATAGAGCGGTATTTTTTTTTTCAAAGATACTGCAAAATATGAGAAAGGCTTTCTGGCAACTCTTTTAGGTGAAGAAACGATTTGAATACAAAAGAAATGAATATGTCAACACTGATTTAGAGTAAATAGAACATGGTTCCATCATGATCCTACCGGTATATTTATTTTACAATATCAATAAATTCAAAGGTATCCTGAGGCGTTAATATTGTTTAGTATGTAGACCTAAATATCACATAGGGGGCGATCAATACTTATAAAATAATCATTACATCTGGTGGGAAAACGAATGAAACATGCCTTTATTTGCAAAGTTCTAGTTCTTGCCCTTCCTTGGAACGAATTGCTGCATTGTCGTAACTTAAATACCATTGAAGCGGTCGTTAAACCCAGCATAAACAAACATAAACTGATGGATACTCCGTCTTAATTTAGAGATCTATTTTTCTCTAATTAATTAAGGATAGGAAATGAAGACATTTATCATGTTAAAACCTGATATCGACTACATTGATTAAACAGTATTTTTAGACATTTTCCAGTCTTTTTATTTCAGGAGAAATTTGAAACGGAAATGTCAAACTAAAAGCTAAAGCATATTGAAGTTTAGAAGAAACAAGTTTTGCATTTGTTGGATTTAAATGTATTTTCATTGGAATGTTATGTCACATCTTGGATGAGTATTTAAGAGCGACACCATGAAGCAAGGAAGCGTTCTTTGCAATCGAATCAAAAGTGTACACAAGAGTATCGGCAACACTGGTTGATGCTCCCGATGCATATGTTAAATGAACAGCATTTATATTCTGTTCTTGCAGATGTAAACTTAACAAGTTTACATGCAAATTGTAACATTGGGACAATGTTGATTTATTGCTTTTGGTCACTGCACTTTTTCTTAATGTTGTCTACCTTTCTGTTCGATTTGAATTAATTCCCTTCAAAACAATATTCTCTTTCGACCTTTGAAACAATATTCTCTTTCGACTTTTGAAACAAGATTCTCTTTCGACTTTTGAAACAATATTCTCTTTCGACTTTTGACACAATATTCTCTTTCGACCTTTAAAACAAGATTCTCTTTCGACTTTTGAAACAATATTCTCTTTCAACTTTTGAAACAATATTCTCTATCGACATTTACAAGTAATACAGACTATGACATTTAAACATATTCTTATACAGAAATAAGTATCTGTCTACCTACTGAAACATTTATTTTTTCGATTTGAGAAATTATACACATTTATAAATACATAGAAAATAAACATCAGATATAGGATCAGTTTGCTGTTTCAACGTCAACATATCAACGTTCTGTTTGCCTTATAACTGCGGGTAAGGCAGTTTTAGTTACATCCCTCCCAACTAAACAAATGCATTTATCGTAAAATAAGAAAGGTTTATAATATCAAATTCACATTATTAAAAATTTCAATGTTCTACCTAAAAAGTATGCATTATTATTTGAAAGCCTGCATAGACACTTATCTACAGTTGCACAAAGACGTCGATCTTCAATCTGTCCTGCAGCATGTCCGCAAAGTGTTTTCGGTATTGTATACCTCATAATTTGTTCTTGTTAAGTAAGGAAGGTATTAACTAAAATCATTGAACTTTTGTCTTCTTGCTAGAGAACCTACCTATTTCAGTAATTTACTTTCTCTTTGTTTGCTTTCCAAGAAAGCGTTTACCGGCAAATAGTATCATTATTTTCTTTTCGCTGAGGCAATCAAATTAGGAAGTCTTTTTCTAGGCTATTTGTATGCACTCTGTATTACGTGAGTCTTAATGACATTTTTGATAACCCTAATTCAGTTTTCCGACATACTAATTGAAACAAATTGCAACCTTCCTCGGCTAAGAGAAATCTATATGGAAGTTTTATGTACTAGCTACTTTGTCCGCATAGCCTCTCGAGATAATATCTTGGAAACAATCTGGCGTATAATTAAATATGGAAGTAAAGACTTAAATATGTCTCCGAAGGGTTTGCATCTTTACAAGTCGTAATGGGAATGTATCTTGACGTTGACCTTTGTTTGAAATTGACCTTAATTTGTGCACTTGATAAAATCATTAGTTTGGTCATGACTAATTAAGCGATGCAGAATAGAAAAGGTGTATCTGGGCGTTTTGACTAGTAAATCGCTTTATGTCCGTAATGCTTAAAACTGTCTTACTTATATTTTAAGATGTTATGTAGGCCTTCATACATTGATCTTTGAAAGGTTTCATTTTTTTTGAAAACGAAGACTGAAGTGTGTTGTTCAGTGCGGCTTTGACTTTGAACGATTTTTTTGAATACTCAAATATTTTGGATGAAACCAAAGCAATAAAACATTTACGAATAGATAACACTTTTATTTTTACCATAACCGAAATAGCGATATATGACATGCTAAGATTGGAATTTTCAACTGTTTGTAAAATTAAACCATTGTACTGCGCTGGTTTGTGATATGCCGGTATAAAATGCCATTAGACATTATCCTACTGGTTCCCGGCATGTATTTATGGTTTACGATTTAATCAAAGGAAATTAAGTTAGAAATGAGGAAATGGGGAAAACATATGTCGTCATTATCGGACAAACGTTTATCAGCCAGTCCATCATTGTTTCAGTTACTATAAAAAGAATATAAGCAATAAATAGAATTTATATCTTATATCAGCAGGAACTTTGAATATCGCTTTCCGTTCCCTAATACTGAAATTGAAAATTTGTTATAGAAAGGTTATTCTTAAAAAATGGAAACTGCAAGTTTTCGATATAACAAATTGCTAAATTTAAACCATCACGAATGTTTCTCTTTCTGGAAGCAAACCCATGATGCGATTTATCAAAAATTCAAGTGAAGAATGCTAAAGCTACTTATCTGTCAAAAGCATAAATCATGGTTTATTTTTGTAAATTATCTTATATTCGCAAATGGTTAGAAATGCATACCTTTTCGACGCTTTCCGCATTTGATGTCACGTGTTTTATAATGTGCAGGTATTAACGACGCCAATTTGCTCCTAGTACTCTATCACCTAAAAAGTACTAGTAGCCGTAAACTGGAAGAAATATTGTAGAGGGAGAATATCAAATGTCAATGGCAGTCCCCTTTGTTCATTTATTTTGAATACGAAAGGTAAACAAAGAACTGGATCTTCTGTAACATAGTCGTCGTCTCTGCAGTTCGTCTGCAGAGCTTTCTTTTCGGTACAGCCTTCACCTATTGTCGTCGTATCGACTGCACGTAAATGTCTCTTACAAAACATTAAAAAATAAATTATTTACAGAAGTAATATAAAAAGCACGTACGGATCCACCTGTCAAACTGTCTTATTACACTAGAATTTCTGTAGCTAAAGAAACCAGATCATATCTTTGTTCTGATGCGATCAGTTTACGTGGCCATGTGCTTCATACGGTGATCGCCTAGACTTATCAAAGTCTGTAGAGATTGAGAGGTTTTTTTTTCTCTTGAAGTCCATTTTCTCAGATAAAATATCTCTATAAAAATATGTCTCTATCCATTAAAGTCCTAGGATCACATTTACAAGTAGCTATCGTGTTATCAAGAAAGATGTCTTACTGACAGAATTGACCTTTATTTGTACCATAACATTCCCACCTTTGTTTTTTAAATCGATAAGTACATATTAGAAACATAGCGCAGCATGTTTTCAATGAAATTGCAAAAGAAAAGAAAGGCTTTCTGGCAACACACTGTCTTGAAGAAACAACTTGAATACGAAAGAAAGGCATATGTCAACATCGTTTCAGCATGAATAGAACATGGTTCTATCATTATCCTATCAATGAATTTATGTTACTACATGTATATCAATAAATTCAAAGTGATCCTAGAACTTTAAACTCAGAGTCAGTCTAAGGAATGAGAAATTGCGAAGATGTTGTTTAGTGGCCAGAACATACATGAGGTTATGACTCTTGGGACTGATACTAGTCTAGGTTATCTCCCCACGTGGGTGGTATATCAGCGTCGTTAGACTATAATTAAGTCTTGGCCCTTTGTTGTATCGTGTCTATATACGGACTAACCTGTATTATGACAATGGGGAAAAAGAGACTTTGTCAATCATACCACAGCTTTTATGCCACTCATTTTTTTTCTGACTTTGGCAAACAGAAGATATATTGATCCAGGAGTTGATCTTCTATAGTTTTTCAAAAACGAATCAATCAAACCTTTCCATAATGACTTCGGTCGACTTCCGCTATTCAATGCAACAGATCATCATATAGTGATATGTTGATTTAGTTCTTAGAAGTTTCGATCTGATTGTTTAATGTATTAAGTCAATGCAACAACATGATAAAAACAAGTAAAGTAAAACAGTTTCATGATTATGTGCTTACAACGTGAATCATATTGTAATTTACATTATCTTGCGCAAACAGCTAAACAGCACTGCTTTATGCTGTGTTGATATATTGATATAGACGTTTTTATTGATCAAACTGATATCCACCAAACTGCCAAATAGTATTATACTGTCTTATGTTGATAATCCACTTAAAATGTTTTCAAACATTTAGAATTCCCTTTGATAATCAGATAATAGAAAGAACAATCTTTATACTTATCTAAAACAAGCATTCAAATTTAAGTGTACTTTACAAGACATTATCCATTAAAAGAAGTCGGAAAATAAGAGCAATAGAGACAAAGTGAATGCCATTAGAAATATCAGCATATTTTCATTGTATCACTGATTAACTGATTTAAAGTCCCAGGACCACAACTACAGGTAGCTTTTTCTACCAAGAAAGATGTCTTACCGGCGGTAATGACATTTATTTGAGCTTTTTTAATCGATGTACATGCTCGAAATATAGAGCAGTAATTTTTTTTCAAAGATACTGCAAAATATAAGAAAGGCTTTCTGGCAACTCTTTTAGGTGAAGAAACGATTTGAATACAAAAGAAATGAATATGTCAACACTGTTTTAGAGTAAATAGAACATGGTTCCATCATGATCCTACAAGTATATTTATTTTACAATATCAATAAATTCAAAGGTATCCTGAGGCTTTAATATTGTTTAGTGAAACGAAGGTTTTAATTCAATTTTACGAATAATTGTGTTACGAAGGAAATATGTAGACCTAAATATCATATAGGGGGCGATCAATACTTATAAAATAATCATTACATCTGGTGGGAAAACGAATGAAACATGCCTTTATTTGCAAAGGTCTAGTTCTTGTCCTTCCTTGGAACGAATTGATGCATTGTCATGACTTAAATACCAGTGAAACGGTCGTTAAACCCAGCATAAACAAACATAAACTGATGGAAACTCCGTCTAGATTTAGATATCTATTTTTCTCTAATTAATAAAGGATAGGAAATGAAGACATTTATCATGTTAAAACCTGATATCGACTACATTCATTAAACAGTATTTTTAGACATTTTCCAGTCTTTTTATTTCAGGAGAAATTTGAAACGGAAATGTCAAACTAAAAGCTAAAGCATATTGAAGTTTAGAAGAAACAAGTTTTGCATTTTGTTGGATTTAAATGTACTTCATTGGAATGTTATGTAACATCTTGGATGAGTATTTAAGAGAGACGTCATGAAGCAAGGAAGCGTTCTTTGCAATCGAATCAAAAGTGTAAACACAAGAGTATCGGCAACACTGGTTGATGCTCCCAGATGCATATGTTAAATGAACAGCATTTATATTCTGTTAAATGAACAGCATTTATATTCTGTTCTTGCAGATGTAAACTTAACAAGTTTACATGCAAATTGTAACATTGGGACAATGTTGATTTATTGCTTTTGGTCACTGTACTTTTTCTTAATGTTGTCTACCTTTCTGTTCCATTTGAATTAATGCCCTTCAATACTTTTGAGTAATTATTCGGGCAAAACTTTATCTCGGGCAAACAAAATTCAGATGACGAAAGGAGATGATGAAAACTTATGCAAAAGGAGTTAAGTTTCTTTGTTACTGCACTTCCTCGTTATGTTTTCTATGTGAAATATAAGGTCAATTCCTCGAATAATTGTAGAGACATGCTCCGGTCAAGCACACTTTCAGATGGCAATACTTATAAAGGGCGATAACAGATGAATGGGGCAAGGTAGAGTTATGTTTAATGGTCACTGTCCTTTTTTCTTAATGTCCTCATCTTTCTGTGCAATTTGAATATAAATTACCTTCAACGGACAGACGGACGCACATACAGACATAGCTGTAACTTTTTGCCAACCCTTCGGATGCATAATTAGGTCGGTCAAAAGGTATACATAGGTTATGTTTATTTATGATGAATGTGACATACCAATCTATAATAAACTTTGCTTTTGTATTTTTAAAAACAAGATACATAGCCTCATGTTTCTTTTATCCAACAAACATAAGCACTGCAACATTTCAAGTTTCAGTTCTAGTTATAAAAATAATATATGCGTTGTGAACAAAAACATTTTCAATAAAATATATTATGTTTATTTCATTAATTGATCAGCCCTTCCGGTATGTCAGTTATTTATTTTTAATTGTTTTCTTGGAATTATAATTGCTTCTTTTAGGGAGCGCCTGGCTGAAGCCATTTTATCCATGACAATGTAAGAAGAATTGGGGGATTGGATGTAAATTGCCGTTTAACGATATGGTTTCTATTTATTTTAACGGACAATTTTTATTAAACAACTGAAGTTAACAGTTGACTTTAAGTTGAAACGGTGTAAATTTACTAATTTAGACTATCAGATCTACACATTCTGTGGTTATAATAATAATTTCTGAAACAAAATTGCAGGACGTTTTCAATCAACCCTAGGCAGGGATATGTGAGTCTGTGCCGACTGCCGCTTTATATTGTATATATGGTTTGTCGCTTTACGATTCCAAAAATATTTTGCAGTAAATATATGGAATGATATTGAGGTAAAAATTACACAATGCCTGCTTACTGTTACAATTTACTCATTGACACTGCTATTGTGCTTATTGGTACAGTCATTATGCATGCTTGCACTTTCATCACGCGTGTTGACAATGATACCATGATTGCTGGAAGTTACAACTTGTTTGGTGTTTAGTCCCTGATGTCTATATGGCTGAATGACAGTGCAATGTAGCGTAATGAAATCTTTCAACATGCCGGGACTGTATATAAGCTTTGATATTTCAACATTGCACAGTTATAATGCTCCTAGAACAAAACACACGATGTGACCACACAAAATGAAAGATGCAATAAGCCACTAAGCAAGTTGAAAGTCAGCATAATGTTAATTGCAAATTTGCACATCACATTTTGATACCAGGGGCGCACGTTCGTAGTTTTCGCGAAAGATCTCCGGCCTATGACGGACTTAAATTAGCTGTTGCCTAAACCGTTTCCCATCAGTTGTGTCCCTTTGTTTCAATTACTCTATTAATTGCAACCTGAACTGGTAAGTTTTATGTAGCTTTCAAGCTTTATTTACAGACAATATTTTTATTATTGGAAGAAATACATCGCCTTTCAAAAAAGTTCTCGATGTCTCTTCTATACTACTGACAAAATTTAATCGGCATCGTTATTATAAGTGGAATAAAAAATTGACGTAGAAGACGAGTACCAGAACTAAGACCAATACAAGTTATGTTTTGTCTCTGTTGTAAATAGTGTAGTGATTGTAGGTTTATAGGTCACTTCCAACAGCCTTGCTGTTGGGTTATAACCCTTTAGCGACGTGGTTGAGTGTTCGCCGTCTGAGTGTTCGCCTTCAGATCACGAGGTCCGGGGTTTAAGCCCCAGGATTTACTTTAATGGTGTCAGAAGTGTTTGACGGACTCATTCGGGGAGCATGGAGGGTCAATCTGGAGAGCTGTCTAGCTCTGAAAAGTAAAAGAGGGAGAAGTGTAGTGATTGTAGGTTTATAGGCCACTTCCAACAGCCTTGCTGTTTGGTTAACCCTTTAGCAACGTGGTTGAGTGTCCGCCTTCAGATCACGAGGTCCGGGGTTTGAGCCCCAGGAGGGACCTTGGTATTTTCTCACCCAGGATTTACTTTAATGGTGTCAGAAGTGTTTGACGGACTCATTCGGGGAGCATGGAGGGTCAATCTGGAGAGCTGTCTAGCTCTGAAAAGTAAAAGAGGGAGAAGTGTAGTGATTGTAGGTTTATAGGCCACTTCCAACAGCCTTGCTGTTTGGTTAACCCTTTAGCGACGTTGTTGAGTGTCCGCCTTCAGATCACGAGGTCCGGGGTTTGAGCCCCAGGAGGGACCTTGGTATTTTCTCATCCAGGATTTACTTTATTGTTGTCAGAAGTGTTTGACGGACTCATTCGGGGAGCATTGAGGGTCAATCTGGAGAGCTGTCTAGCTCTGAAAAGTAAAAGAGGGAGAAGTGTAGTGATTGTAGGTTTATAGGCCACTTCCAACAGCCTTGCTGTTGGGTTAACCCTTTAGCGACGTTGTTGAGTGTCCGCCTTCAGATCACGAGGTCCGGGGTTTGAGCCCCACGAGGGACCTTGGTATTTTCTCACCCAGGATTTACTTCAATAGGTTTTTTGGGCATAGTAGAGTAGTATACCGTCGGAAGTGCTATTGCACCAGTCTGCACTAGTCAATTGCAATCATTGCCTTCACACCGTTGAGGAACGCGGAATGGGAGGGAAATTGCCGTGTTTTTAGCATCCAGCTTTCCCATGCAGGAGTTATGTTACGTGTTGTAACTGAGGGGCAGGAGTGTTAAAGAAGGATTTGACATTATATAAATATAGTGAAAATGAAAGTGGAAATCTGCTTGTTTTTTTAACATTATACATATTCGGATATCCACGATAATCTTTCCGGAAAATAAATATTCAAATTACGGAAAAACACGACTAGAACATAGTGCCCCCTGTTATCAAAATGTGACTTATAATTTTGAAATGACATTATGCTTAGTTCTATTTTGCCTAGTGCCTGATAACATTTTCCATACTGGTTGATCACTTCGTGTATTTTATTCTTGGATGCATTACAAATTAACCAAGATAACCACAGCATGATGAAATAAACCATTACGCTAGATTGCACTGTCATTCAGTCAAATGAAAATATGAAAAAGGCATCATGGTCTAAACAACATAAAAGTTGTAACTTCCAGCAAGCATGGTATCATTGTCAACAAGCGTGATGAAAGTGCAAGCATGCATAATGACTGTACCAATAAGCACAATAACAGTGTCACTGAGTAAATTGTAACAGTAAGCAGGCATTGTGTAATTGTCAACAAGCGTGATGAAAGTGCAAGCATGCATAGTGACTGTACCAATAAGCACAATAGCAGTGTCAATGAGTAAATTGTAACAGTAAGCAGGCATTGTGTAATTTTTACCTCAATATCATTCCATATAAATACGTATTGTTATTTTTATTTCAAGTTAAAGATACCGTACTGTATACTAGGTAGTTTTATGATAAACTGCTACCATACAGCTCAGTAATAATATCAAAAATATCATCACAGTTTTATGTTAATTCCCAGGAATAGAGAGAGTAGAATGCACTAGTCTTCGTGAACTTAGTGACACTGCCTAAAGGGCGCGTCAATATACATGTATATCCTACTTCTTATCTCAAGACAATAAACATCACAAATGTACTTAAGTTTACGTGCACTCTACTTTTAAAACTAGTGCACGTGACAATAACGCTCATATAATCTATTTACATTTTTAGCTCGACTTTTCGAAGAAAAGGGGAGCTATCCTACTCGCCCCGGCGTCGGCGTCGGTGTCGGCGTCGGGGTTGGTGTCACACCTTGGTTAGGTTTTTCGTACCACCCCACTTTATTTCAAAAGTATTAGCGTGTTTGGTACGTGGCATTCCCTGTTTGATATTATTTTGTTTTTTTGAAACTTACCATACTTGTTTACCATCATAACCTCCATCTACAGACAAGAGTACATAACTCTGTCAAGGTTTTTGACAGAATTATGCCCCTTTTTTGACTTAGAAAGTGTATTGAGCTTGGTTAAGTTTTTCGTACCACCTCACTTTATTTCAAAACCATTGGAGGTATGGCTTTGAAACTAACCATACTTGTTTACCATCATGACCTACATCAACAGACAAGAGTACATAGCTCTGTCAAGGTTTTTGACAGAATTATGCCCCTTTTTTACTTAGAAAATACATTGAATATGGGTAAAATCCACTTATTGTCATAACCCTTTGAGATATTGCTTTGAAACTTTGAATGCTTGTTTACATCATTACCCCCATCTGTAGGCAAGAGAAGGTAACTCTGTCAGGGATTTGTTTTAAAAATTAAGGCCCTTTATCGACTTAGAATCTTGGTTAAGTTTTTCGTACCAGTCCACTTTTTGACTAAACTGTTTGAGATATTAATTTGAAAGTTGGAATACTTGTTTACCATCATGATCCCAAAACATGGGCAGGAGAAGGTAATTCTGTCAAGGATTTTATTTGAATTATGGCCCTTTTTGACTTAGAAACTCAGTTAAAATTTTCATTCTTGTCCACTTGTTGACTTAACCATTTGAGATATTACTTTGAAAGTTAGAGTACTTATGTACCATCATGAGACCTATCTGTAAGCAAGAGAAGATAACTCTGTGAAAATGTTATTTGATTTGTACTTAGAAATTCCTAGTTAAAGTCTTATGTGCCCTTAACTGTCAAAGTTTTGTTTTATAGGCAAGCACTAAAAAGTCGAGCGCGCTGTCCTACTGACAGCTCTTGTTATGTTCTCTGTCATCGACCATGTGTTAACAGATCAAATGATTATTGAAATGAATTGTATTAAGTCTGATTGAGTGGAAACCAATTACTTCATGCGTAACACAAGATTTAAAGGATTAAAAGTAACGACGAATGTCCCTATTGAGTTACAGGAAATAATTCATTCTCAACTGCTCAACGCATGCTTTGAGTGATTATGTGGCTTTATTTATGTCTGCGTAAACGGCTACATGCAATATCTGAATTAAAAAGAAGACAATAATATATTATTGAATGAATAAAAGCGAGCAATATAGAGTCTCTAGAACGACTATGAATTATGTTGACAGTCCAATAAGAAATTCGGATAGGTACATGCATAACGTTTTCCACTTTTATGCAACGCAACAAACGCTATTTTTAAAGTTTTCTTGAGAATTAATATTGAAATAGAAATGCAAATTCTTTATTAAGAACGCCAGATTTTCTTAAAGAACCCTACAGTGGTACTTGGTTGCATTTAATCTTATTGGTTCTAGATACAATAAGGCGGCAACAATAAATCTGCTGAAATGTCAATGACTGCGTTTTCTTGTTCATTATCATGAAATATGATATGGCCATTCTTTTGACAGCATAATCGTGAGCCATTTGCAGAGCGTTAAAAGATTTGAAATCACATGAAATGTGAATTACAACATGAGATAATGAGGTTAAATTTCGGTTTTCAAAAATAAATCCGTATATGTAAGAATAGAGAAATTATAATTAACTTGTGCTATCAGATATGCAGACTGATCATGATGTGCATTGGACGCACAAAAAAATCATTTGCCGCCAGCAAGATAAAAGTTGTATTAAACGGAGGAAAGAAAGCACTCCAGCGTTAATAAATTAATATTGTTTTTTTTTAATGTTAAATAGTTGTATAATGAGCGTCTTTTCGTTGACAAATTCCACATATTCCTATTTTCCAAGTGCATAGTTTCTCCGTTTACAAAATAGCATTAACTAAATTTGAAGAGGACACACTTCGTCTTCATAAATCATACAGCATATCTCTCGACCATCAACAGTTTGGCAGAGTTATTTGCATACAAAACAAGGCCATAATTTAGAAAATTTATATAGCCAACACAGGAAGCCATTATTGAATCATATGGTTTATATCACAAACTTTAAAGATTTGTTATCACAACATCCGGTATATTGCCTGAACATAGCTATAATGAAAACAATTCAATTTACAATACTTAGCGATAGAAACCCTAAGATATGCTGACAAATATTTCTTTACAATTATCTTTATATTTCTCACAAAAAATGTCATCATGGCGAAATACGCTTCTGTGATATTTTACTGATAGGATAATGGTAGAACCAAGTTCTGTTCGCTGTAAAACTATGTGGACGACTTGACATACGCCTTATATATTCAAGTCGTTTTTTCACGAAAAAGAGTTGCCAGAAAGCCTTTCTTACTTTCTTTGCAGTATTATTGAAAAAACAAACTATGCTTTATTTCTAAAATGTACTTATTGATTTAAAAAGCAAAGTTAGAAATGTTTTTGGTGCAAAGAAAGATCATTTCCGCCCGTAAGACATCATTTTTGGTCAAATAAGAGCTACTTGTAATTGTGCTCCTGGGATTTAAAATAGCAAGGTCGAAAAGCAAATACCGTTGTCCATGAATGATGAGAAAAACATAAAGCGTTCACTGTAATAGAGCTCAATCCATGAGTCCATGCAAGATTACTATCATAAAGCTCAATACATGAATCCATGCAATGTTAATTTGTAAATACATAGATACATGGCTAGAATCATGAAAATGTACAATTTACCGGTAAATCACAAGAAGCATGTCTTTATATATAGATCTTGAACATTCCAAAGATGTAGAAATATAAGTTACGATAAATTACCGTAACTATTTTATGAAGGTCAATAAATAAAGCAGGTGCAATAAAACGTCACTGCAAGCCCACACCACAGTTTTACTAATTCATTTAAGCGGGTTCTTGACGTACAAAAGAACAAACATTAAGATTATACACCCTTAGAAAGAATTTGTGGTTTGTAGTTGTAATACTATACAATAAATCCGGTAATTGTTGGATGAAGAAAATTTAACGATATGTGAACAGACAGACTCATTCGCGAATATCAAATTTTTGAAAGGAGAATTCTCTAACAATTAATCTATGTGAAATGAATATTTCGCGAGATTTAAATAAAAATCACGAAAGAAGCGAAAATTAAGTCATCGCAAATATTACTCAATTTACAGTTATATGTTATCATATAGTGATTACTTTGACCTTTCTTGCACTGGCATATCAGCTTAGACAATATTTTTTCTTAATGGAAGTTTATGGTCTTTATATAGAATGTTTATCAGCCTCGAAAATGGGATTTTTCACCTTCAGCAAATCTCACGGGAACGGAGATTTAGATAAAGATATCTCGAATTACGAAGGCAATCATCCTAAATGTAATTATATTTCAAAAAGAGATTTTTGAACTTCATGACGTCAACTGCAAATGTCTTAGGAGTAAACGCTCACAAAAGGGCATTAACACTGTTTTATATCAAAGGAAACAATGTCTTCTGTAAATCGCAAGAGCAAAACACAGAAACGGACGTATTATTTCACATGTTAACACAGTAATCTCTATTGCTTGATGGAAGGAACTGCCTTTAAGATGAAAAAATTTAATGTTTACGGTACTGTAATGTATTTATGAGGCAAGTGAGAACCTTTTCCTATGTGTAAATTACAAAAATCTCTTTAAATCTATTGATTTGAAATGAAGCTTATGTAAATATTCATTCTTCGAATGTTCAACTTGAAAGCACTTTAACTCTCTGTAGATAGTTGTTCATTAAATGTGACAGGAAATATTTACGAATCTGTTTATCTAAGCTGACAATCGCTATACAAAATATTTACGTATATCAAAAAGGTTATGTAAAGAAATATAAACCGACACAATTTGGGTAAAACGTAAAATTAGTGATTTCCAATTGAACAGAACCTTTTCCTGGACAAATATATGGTCTGAACATTGCTATGGAAAGTTAAATTCTGACTCATACAATATCTACTAAAAATTTATCTGCAGAAAATCTTCATAAAACATTTACAGAAGATTGTCTGCCAGTTTCTTTATCTGCAATAGGTGACTTCAACGAATGTAAGATTAATGATTTCATAAAAGTACATTCATTGTAAAAATTAAAGCATAGTTTCCTTCAGTTCTAGCTTAGGTTCTCTATATCGTTTTCGAATGTTTTATGAAACTGTTATGAGAACCGTTTACGCTGTACGAATTAAGCTTTTACAAAAACACCACATACAATTTTCAAGTTACAAAGCGCATTAACTAAAGAATGAATCATCGAAAATTACGTATAACGGACTGATCTCCACTTTCTTCCTTTTTAAGCTGGTTCCTAGCGGAAATTACCGACTTGACGGCAAGACATTGGGGGAAACAACTGACGCGTTTGATGTAATTATTCTTACATGTTACAATGAGACTCATTGTGCACTGAAAGCGATTCCCTGTTGTTTCTTTTGAAACAATATTCCATTTCAACTTTTGAAACGATATTCTGTTTCGACTTTTGAAACAATATTCTGTTTCGACTTTTGAAACAATATTCTGTTTCGACTTTTGAAACAATATTCCATTTCGACTTTTGAAGCAATATTGTCTTTAGACTTTTGAAACAATATTATCTTTAGACTTTTGAAAGAATATTCTCTTTAGACTTTTGAAACAATATTCTCTTTCGACTTTTGAAACAATATTGTCTTTAGACTTTTGAAACAATATTGTCTTTAGACTTTTGAAACAATATTGTCTTTAGACTTTTGAAACAGTATTGTCTTTAGACTTTTGAAAGAATATTCTCTTTAGACTTTTGAAGCAATATTCTATTTCGACTGTTACATGTAAAAAAGAAATGTACGTGACATTTAAACCTATTTTGATATAAACATTTTTCAAAATTGACCAATTATACATATTTCTAAATTCGAAGAAAAAATACGAGACAAGCCTTAGATAAAGGATTTTTTTTCTATTTCAAAGTCCAAATGACCTGTTTTATAAATGTGCGTAAATGCATTTGAATACAGTGGCCATTAAATTTAGTGGACATTTTTTTGAATGCTGGTAATTCGTTGGATTCCATTTTTCTTAAAGAAACTGATATTGTTGGAGCATTTTGTTTGGCTCTTTAATTCTTGGATTGTAAAATCTTCGACAATTAGAGTACCACAGAAGTTAATAGTTTTGCAGTATTTCAAAATCAATTTCTCACTGCACCAGCTAAAACGATATGCAACTTGGTCTCAATGGCGAGTTTGAATAATAACATAGAGGACTCGGGTTGGATTATCTGCAAACAGTTAGTCCACTTGACATGTGTCTTTGTTATTTCTTTGGATAAAGGGAACTTCTTTAGCATTAAAACTAAAACAAACTAGAAGACATCTTTAACTAAAGTAATAACTATGATCTACACAAAGCTTAAATAGTGTATCAGGTTTTGAATCATAAACAAAACAATATGTTTGCACGTAATTAACTTGATTTATAAGAAGTTTTCAAGTTGTTATACATGTATTCAAAAAAGAAAATGTTCAAGCTATTGAATCTTAAATTCAAAAAAACTAACTTTTATCCTCATGAACTATGGAAAATTCGTGGCGAAACGCACCGAGTACTGAAAACATTACTGCGCTGTTTAAGTAACTGTTCTCTCAAATCTGACTGGAACTATGTCTTTAAAGTTGTTAACAGTAGGAACGAACCTTTTAACAAGCAGTTTGCTTTCAGTTCTATCCACTCGCTTTTTGTATTGCACAATTATTTGTAATTACATATGTTTTGTAAAAATTGGCGAATAAATATGTTTAAACTAATAGTAGGCCGCATTTTTAGCAAGTTCCCAAATGCCTTTGTCTTTATTATGAAAGGTACATATACGAAATTAATATTTAAGAAAATCTCTATGTTGTACAACATAAATTGTGCGTAACTTTTTTTACGCCTGCATAAACACTGACCTACAGTTGCACACATATTTTAAACTGCACTGACGCATGTCCGCAAAGTATTTTCGGTATTGTATACTTCGTGACTAAATTGGTACTTGTTAAGTTAGGAAGGTAAGTAATTAAAATCAGTGAAGTATTCTTTTCTTTCAAGCCAGACAACATCTTTCAATAATTTACACTCTCCAGAAACCGATTACTGGCAAATATTATCATTATTTTCTTTTCGCTGAAGCAATCAAATTAGTTACTTTTATTTCTAGGCTATTTGTATGCACTCTGTATTACTTGAGTCTTAATGACATTTTGATAACCCTAATACAGTTTTCCGGCATACTAATTGAAACAAATTGCAAGCTTCCTTTGCTTAGAGAATCTGTATGACAGTTTAATGTACTAGCTACTTTGCCAGCATATCCTCTTAAAAGATTATTGTGGAAGGAATTTGCCGGATAATTAAGCAGGGAGTTTACGGCTAAAATTAAATCTTGTTGGATTTCCATTTTTACAGGTCGTAATGTGGCCTAACTTGACGTTGGCCTTATCTCTTGATAGTGACATTGACCTGTGCACCGGATGGAAGTATATGACATTATTTTACAATGACTAAATATGGAAATGTTGCAAAATAATAAAAGATGCATCTAGGTATAATGACATGCGTTTGATCTTCGAAAGGCTACATTTATTTTGAAAACGAAGAAGTGAGTTGTTAAGTGCTACCATTTTTTAAGTACTCAGTGACACGTATAGGCTTCCGTATTTTTATAATAAAAATAGTTGGATTCTAGTTTGTTTTCTTTAGTTTTGCACTAGTTGTGCTAGGTTCCATGTTTACATAGTTTTATACATTTCGCCAGTAAATTGTTTTTATATTTTGTTTTGCATTTTACCTTTCTGTGTATGATTTAATGTTTTCAACACTAGTAGGCTTAATATTTTATTGACTTGATATCATTATTTCTTTCAATAACACATCTACGAGTATTTTTGGTTTACAGAAAGCCTAAATTTATAATAAGAATAAAGATCCATGACATGCTAACATTGTTTGTGAACTGAAACAGTTTGACTGCGCAGGTTGTTATATGCCGGTCTAAAGTTTCATTGGACACTGTCCTATGAATTTGCATGTGTCTTGTTATGGCTTAAGATTTAATCAAAGGAAATTAAGTTGCAAATGAGGAAAAACCTATAACGTCATTACCGGACCAACCGTTTATATTGGTGATACAATCAGCAAGTGCGTAGTTGATTCACTCACGATAAACGGAATAAAAGCAATAAATATAATTCATATCTTATATCAGGAGAAACATGCAATATCACTTAATATTCCCTAATACTGAAACAACGCATATTGCTTTGAAAAGTTGTTGTTGAAAGGTTATTCTCGAAAAAAGGACACTGGAAGTTTTGTAACTTGAAGCAGTTGTTAAATTTAATCAATCCCGAACTTTTTTTTTATCTGGATGCAAAACATATGATGTGATGTCAATAATTCAAGTGAAGAAAGTTAAAGCTTATCTCTCACAAGTATAAATCATTATTTATTTTTGAAAATGTCTTATATTTCCAAATGTTTAGAAAGACGTACCATACTTGCATTTAGAGGCACGTGTTTTATTATGTACATGTATAACGACAGCAATATGCTACTAGTACGTTATCATCTAACAAATTACAAGTAACCCTAAGGTGGCAGAAATGTGCAGGAGAGTACATCAAATGTCTATTACAGTTCCCTTTGTTCAGAAAGTTTGAATATGACTGGTAAAAAAAGAGCTGGATCTTCTGTAACATTGTCATTACCTCTAATTTTTCGTCTGCTACGCAAACACGTTAATAAGTTCAGAACCTCAATTCCGGTACAGCCGTCACCTACTGTCGTCGTGTCGAAATCATGCTAATGTCTGTTATAAGAACAATCAAATTAGTTTCGAAGATATTAATTACAGAAGTTGTTTGGAAAAAAACACCATACTGATCTGCCTGTCAAACTGTCTTACTACACTAGAATTTCTGTAGCTAGGGAAACCAGATCACATCTTTGTTCTGGTGCAATTAATTAATGTGACCATACGCATCATACGGGGATTTCCTAGTTGGCTGGTATACCTGCGTAGATGTAGTCTCGAGTCTATATACGGATTAACCTGTTATATCACAATGGGAAACAAAGAATGTATCATCATGCTACAGCTTTTATGTCACCCAGTTTTTTTTCTGACGTCAGCAAACAGAAGATCTATTGATCCAGGTGTTGATCTTCTATGGAGTTGTTTAATTGTACTTACTAAAAATAGAATCAATTAAGAATCAATTAAGCCTTTCCATAATGACTTTGGCCGACTTCCGCTTCATGTTTTCAATACAACAGATCATCATATGTCGATTCTATTTATAGAAGTTTCAATCTTATTTCTAAATGTATTTAGTCAACAGAACTACATGGATAAAAAAGTTTAGTCAATATGAAAATTAATGGGAACTTGTTAAGGTTTTCATCTGCAAGGACAGAATATTCTGTCTGATCATTCGAAAGCACATGCTTCGTGAGCATCCTTTAGTTGCCGATATTCTTGCTTATTTATATTTTGAATGTTCACTTTATGGTTCATTACAAATAAAGCTTCCTTACATGACATTGTCCTCAAATGCTTATTCCGTTTAAATCAAACAGAATCAAAATGTAGTTTCTTCTAAACTTCAATGGTTTTAAGCTTCTTTTTGACTTCATTATAACACATCACACCAAGACAATTTTCCTGAAATACTTATTTATTTCATGGATATAGTCGATATCAGGTTTTCACATGATAAATGTCTGTCTTCATTTCCTGTCCTTAATTCGATTGAAGAAACATCGATGTCCTAATTTATAGTTTCCATCAGCTGTTGTTTTTGTTCATGCTGGGTTCAGTGATATTTCAGTTACGTGACGAACCAGTGCTAGATTCTTTAGACCTTTGCAAATCTAGCCATGTTTCAGACGTTAGTAAATAGGTTTGTTTTCACTAGATATAATGAATAGTTTGATGTATTGCTCGCCTCCTACATGACAGAGAGATCTTGCATCTGATGTTTAGATTGACATTTTTCCTTCGTAAATACAATTACTCGTATAATTCAATTAAAACTTTCGTTTCACTACACAATATTAAATCATTTAATCAATGAATCTTTATCTGTAATAAAATTAAGATATGCCAATATTTCTTACGGTCTTAACTCCTCCGACAGCTTGTCTCTATTGCTCTTATTTACCAAATACTTTACATGAATTATGTTTGCATGGTCCAGTCTTGTTAAAATATAAAAAGAAAATATAAACTTTGACTGTGAAATGATTAGCATAAAAATTGTTCTTCCCATTAACTGATTATCAAGGGAAGAAAAAGAAGCCTAGATTTTGTTAAATGTTTCAGTGAATTATCAACACAAGACAATACAATACTGTTTGGCTGTTTAGTGGTTATCAGGCCAGAGAAACGTCTACACCAATATATCAGCACAGCACAACGTAGTACTGTTTAGCTGTTTACACAAGATACTGTAAGATTAAAATAAGATATACGATGTAAGCGGACATTTATTAAACATTACAATTGCATCAGCTTATTTGGGACAAGCAATAAACGGGGTAAGGTAGATGCTTGTTTTTTTTGTAAATACAAATCTCTTCTGTGAAATTTTGATAAATTCCCTTAAATATTTTTGAGTTCTTCACCGAGCAGTTATTTGTCCCCCACAAGCATAGTTCAGAGGATAAAGGGACAAAATAGAAAAACGTGTGCTTAAAAGAGTAAAGTTTCGTGGTCATTGCACTTCCTCGTAATGTCTTCTACCTTTATGTGAAATATAAAGCAAATCCCTTTAATAATTGTTGTGATAATGCTCTGGACAGGCACACCTTCAGATGACAATAATGATAAACCCCGACAACATATAAATGGTGTCAAGTTGAGTGATGTATAATTTCTTTATGTCAACTATCGTTCTGTACAATTTAGATAAATTCCCTTCAACGGACAAAGGAGGGCAGACAAAGCGATAACAATTAAAGCTTATAGACAAGGTTAGGTTTATTAATTTTCTTGATAACAGTTTTGTTTAATTTTTATTCGCGTTGAACGTAACAAATCAGTTATTTTCTCACGATTCAATTGTATTTAGGTCATGTTTTATAGTTTGCGATGCAATTGGTGGGTCGTCAACAATAAAGTACAAAGACATGTGGTCCATGATTTATGTTGCTGGTTAGAAAGATTTGACTAGCTTTCTATCTTAGACTTCCAATCACAGTATGACAGATTTGTCTTAAAACAAGCTTAAAATTTGCAATAGTGTAGGAGAATACATCAACATATTATGTAACATAATCAGCACGTCTGATATTATACGCTTAATGAAGAAAGAAAATGTTGAATTCATTTTATCCCTGCGCTCTTAACTCTCTAAGCTTACAGAAAATACAGGCTTATATATACACATGTCATTATTCATAGGTGATAAGGGTTGATTAACATTCTAAATGGCCAGGTTTTGAGACTGATGATTGCACCTAATGGCCTAACTTCCAACTTTCATGTAAAAACAAAAGTGCTTATCTGCACGCGTCTGGTGATTTACAATACAAAATCACGGAATAGCGATGACAGTATACTCTAGTTTACGAGAGAATTATGTGACACCGCTTCAAATTAAGTTGGCAATGTTGTGTAATTATATCTTACATTTGTACTTTATTTTCAAAGAACATCACAAAGTGATTTGATCTGTTTTGATTTGAAGCAAATTTGATAAAGGTCCGTCAATGAGAGCATTTATATTAGCTTGTTGTCTTGGATGAGACCTCGGCATGTCTCCTACCATGCCTAAACTTAAGAAAATGTGTTTTTTCAGTCCAAAAAAGGAGAGATTTACCTGACTGCAATTATCAGTCAGCTTCAGCCAGAGTGGATTTGATTGGTTGCAAAAAAGTAGGTTAATCGCGGTGACCAATGCGATCTGTGAGTGCGATTGACCTAGTCATCACAAAGTGTGCATTGAGGTGTACATTTATATTCAAGTTTTCATGCACTCTATTTCTTTGATGAGTGCATGTGACATTACGTTCTGAAAATTTTGCATTTTTATATTCTCTCATTGACCACGTGATAAATGATCAAAAATTATACAAATCACAACATGATATTATTACTGGTGTTGTAAAAAATTCCATTTTATTGAATGGCATTAAGTTTGATTGTTAGTATGAAACCAATAATTGCATGCCTAACACAAGGTTATAAGGATTATAAGTAATGTTCCTATTGAGTGAAAGGAAATAATTCATTCTCAACTGCTGAACGCATGATTTGAGTGATTATGTCTGCGTAATCGACTGCATGCAATATCTGAATTAAAAACCAACTGTATATTATTGAATGAATACCATCGAGCAAATACAGAGTGTTTGACACGCAAATAAAATGTGTTGGCAGTATACGTGAAAACCGGACAGAAATGTCTCTAACGTATTCCATTTTATGCATGGAAGCAATCACTATTTATACTGTTTTTTTGAAAAATAGTATCTTGAAATATAAATGCGAGTTCTTTATTAAGGACGCAAGATTTTCTTAAAGAACCATCAGGGGTACTTAACTGCATTCCATGTTATGGGTTCTGGTTACATTCGTACATTTAGGCAGCAACAATAAATCCGCTGAAATGCTCATGACAGTGTTTTCTTGTTCATGATCATGAAATATGATACGGTCTTTTTAGAAAACATAATGGTGAGCCATTTGCAAAAGGCTGTAATTATTTGAAATCACATTAAATGTGAATTACAACATGAGATAATGGTGAAATTTCGATTTTCAAAAACAAATCCGTCCTTGCTGATCGTATTTGTTCAATTCATAGAGGAGTCAGAAATATAGGTTTTTTTATAGTGTGCTATCTTTGTCCATTAAACAGTAAACTCCGTTTATAACGAACTCCTTGGGACCATTTAAATTTGTTCCTAATATCCGGTGTAGGATTTTCGCTAAAAACAATTTGCCGAAAAAATTTTTTCCCCCCCCCTTTTTTTATATCCGGTGCCGTAATATACAAAGTTTACTGTATATATTCCTCCTTTAACAAATCTCTTGGATGAAACATTTTGTTAAAACCATGGTCATGCTATTTATTATTTATCATAAGTTGCTGTCATGGAAACAGTTCAAACATTTGAAACAGCCAATAACCTTGCAGGATTTAGGTCAGTGTAACAATAGGTTATATAAACTTATTTATTTCATCAGATTTAGGTGAATGGTGTTATAATAGACTTGAACACATATCATCATTTTGTTGATTTTATACTACAGTACTACATTCATTTATACTTAATATCTTGTGAGAACACCCACGACATTTCGTTCTGTTTACGTGCAGAAAAAAACGTGCAGCCAGTGTTTTTGCAATTAATCTCAACAACATATTTGTTTTCATTTCAATGCGTCTTTCTTTATCTAACTTTTGTCAATATCGTTCCCCAGCATTTCATTCACCGACAGATATTCACTATTTACAATAACCGATTTTAATTTATTATCATCTATTAAAACCACGTATGAAAAAGTATTCATGAACGTAAAAACATTTACTCCAAACGAAAAGAACAATCATCTTGCAAAACGAAGTTAAAGAACCAAGTTGGTGTATATGCTTTTAACAATGAATGACTATTTAAGATACGTATGCAGTGTTATTTAAAGCGAATGTGTAACGATAGCGACTGAAATGACAGCCTAAGTAAAATTTAATTTATAAGCAAACAACAAGTAAGGGTAGACTTAACTATAAACAGTGGTTGTCCAGAAATATGTAGGAGTTGATAAAGTGACTATGCACCCTGGTTATATTCTACAGTATCCTCTCTCTTTTTAAAGTATTAATAGAAAGTTTTATTATGCAACTGCCATGACGACAACCCGATAATGCCTGTCTGATATTTTTTTGATATTGTGTTTGTTATCACAGGACAGTGTTATTATGACACTGTCCTGATATCACTCTCTAGGCTCCGCCCATTTTGACGGACTATTTTTGTTCATTATCGCTTATATCAATGTATAAAATAAAAAGACGTTTAACTGATTAAATATTTTATTTTCAGCTTATAACAGTAAGTTATGTCAAAGAAAACATGTCACTTAAAACATATAATCATAGATATATAAATAAAAAAAATTAAAAGCAAAATTAACGCCACCAAAAACACGCCGGCGTTTATTAACAAACATTGGCCGCTTACATCATTTTTTTGACAGAAATACCGGTATTTCTAGCGTTCAATGATTTTCCTTTAAATAGAGAGTTAAGTACGGTAAATTATGTCAGATTCAGCCAATTTTAATATTCAATGGGATGATCTCCTTCAATATGATAATGAAAAGGCCACTAAAATGTACCCAAACCTTCTGAAATCTGATCTCGAGTTTGACAGCAGCTTGTTTGATGAGTCTTTTTCAGATACTGAAGTTTCTCTTCTTACTGACTCTCAATTACTTAGAGAAATCAGCAACATTGAGTCCAGACACAATTCTGTTATTGTTACTGAAGTGAGCCCTGAGCAGGTCAGGGATGCCCCTGTCCATGAACATCAAAGTTCTATGGAGGCAGATCCTCAGATTATCATGCCTGACAATAATACAACAGAATCTTGTCCTAACAAACAAAATGAGCAAGAAATATCAAAAGGGTTTGTAAAAGTAAGCACAGATGACATTGATGATTTCAATGAAAATCAGAAAAACAAAAACACAGTCCGGAAACATAGGTCGAACATGAAGAAATTGAATGTATTTTTACAAATTCAAAAAGAAAACAGAAAAATTCATCAGATTCCAGTTGAAGAGCTCGATACTTTGCTTTCCATGTATATCATGTCAATTCGTAAAGAAAATGGTGGAGAATACGCAACAACCTCTTTAAGATCATTTGTCTCCACAATCGATAAAGAGCTGCAAAATCAAAACTACCCATACACCATTCGAAAAGGCGACAGACAGGGTTTTCCCAAGTTCAACAAAACAATCATAGTGAGTATAACTGGCTAAAAAATAAAGTGAAGTATTTTGATACATTATAACAAGTAAATACTTATAGATATATGACATCGGACTAGGATACTGGCCAGGGAAAGCCGAGCCTTTCTTGCCGATATTCATCTTGTACATAAGTTAAGAGACAAGGGAATGTCACCCACTGATATCATGCAAATTTCAGGCCATAAAAATGTTCACAGCATTAAAATTATAGTAATATTTCCATGGAAACACAGAATACGTGTTCAGATTTTTCGAGTAACACACACAAAAAAAAATACATATATAACCTTTTTTTAAATCCTTCCTCCTTAAACATTGTCCCTAACCTACAAGCCTGTTTCTGAAAAATAAACTGTCAGTGCTTATGAAAATAATTTGTGTATCCTACCTTTACAGTCAAAAATGAAAAAGGTAAGAAAAGAAGGAAAAGGAAACAAAGAAAATGCTGCTAAGCCAATTGAAGATCAGGAAATCAAGAAACTGTATGATGAAGGTTCTCTTGGAAACCATTCTCCTCAGTCTCTTTTGAATACTCTATGGTTGAAGTTTACTGTCAACTTTGGCATGAGAAGTGTAGAGGAACACCACAATCTGCGGTATCTTAATTGAGTCAAACTACGAGTTTCACGTTCTATACCATATTTATCTGTTATTTTCACTTATTTCATTCCTGTTGCTGTTATTTCCTCTAAATTTGAATCCTGTTGCAGTTATTTTCACTTTATTATGCACTGGTTGCTGTTATTTCACTATATGTGAATCCCATTGCTGTTATTTTCGCAATATCTAAATCTTATTGCTGTCAGTTTCACTAAATCATAATCCTGTCATTTATTAATTCAACTGCATTCAGAAATGCAAGATCTATTCTGAAAAATAGAAAATTTCAAATATGAAAATCAGCTGATATGCTTAAAATAGATGGGCTAAATAGTACTTAATTATTTTTTTGTTTGCTATCTAAAAATAGCTAAGAAATAAACAAGACAATATTTTTTTGCTTCATAAAAATACCTAAAACATATTTAAAATGATGTCCGGATAAATTGGGACTGACAATTTTTTATAAAAGATGGGGTGATGTGACCCTTTTAACTGACCAAGAAGGAGATGAGTACCTGGAACTTACGGAACGGCAGACGAAGACACGAACTGGTGCTACAGATGAATCAAGGAAGGTGCCACCCCGCCTTTGGGCAACATCAGATCCACAGACATGTCCAGTTTCCACGTACAGGTACCTTAAATTTATAGTCAAATTTTCAAAATCAGAAAGTAAAAAACTACATTAAAGGGACACTCCCTACATCTAGCAAATTATACTGTCGAAATATAAATAATGTGCTCAATGAACGCCAAATCATTAATAAATACAATTTTGATGAACAACAAATATCAAAACTGGATCATTTTAACACAAATTATCAACATAGACGCCTTTTGTAACAAATTAAATGGATAACGGTTCTGCAACATAATTTAAAATAGCTTATCTTTGTAAATAATTTAATTTTGTAGAAAAAAACAAATTGTTATACTTACAAAATACAAATGCAAGTTGTTTTTGCCTATTTAAGAATGTATGCAGAGTAAACTAAATGTCTGTCTCAATCCGGCTGTCCATTCTTCTTCTCAATAGTAACTGCCTGTTCTCTGGGACGAATATATACGTTAATATCATTGCTCCAGCTGTTCTTCATATTATCTGAAAAATGTTATTTTGAAAATCAAAATTGTTCATAAGACTTATACAAAATATACTAACATTTACTAATGATTATAGGTTATTTGCATCAAAGCGGCCACATGGATTAAGTAATCCAGAAGATCCATTCTACTTATCAACAAGTACAAGGCCGGTATTGCACGAGTCCGACAGATGGTACATAAGTTCCAGGATGGGACAGAAGAAAATTGCAAGCATCATGAAAAACATGACTGTTAAGTGCGGTATTAGTAAGCGCCTAACAAACCACTCGGCAAGGAAACATCTAGTACAGAAGTTAAGAGACAAGGGAATGTCACCGACTGATATAATGCAAATTTCTGGCCATAAAAATGTTCAAAGCATTATTAATTACAGTAACATTTCAATGGAAACACAGAAAACATGTTCAGATATTTTGAGTGACACACACAGAAATCAAAATAAAACTAAAACTGCAACTCTCCCTAATCCAAACAAAACTCAAAGCACTGCCTCTGATTCTGAAATGCCAGCATCCTTACCTTTCTCATCACTACCAGGGCACTTTCCAACAATGCATCAATATATGCCACACCAATTTCAAAGCTATTATCCGTACATGATGCCTTCAACACCTATGTTTCCTCCATACATTTCACCACCAATGACACTTCCACCAAATGCCAGCAACAAACCGAGTGATGCAGGTAATGGTCATCGTTTCCCCACCCACCCACAGAATGGTCCTGGTATGTTTTACGGTGCAAATGTGCACATTGCCAGCCTGAATTACTATGGCCATGGTGATCAGGCAACAGATAATCGTGAAAATCATTAATACACTCATCTAGGCCAATAGCAATAGTGTATTCATAAAATCCTGTTCGTGGCTGTTTGCCGTGTAGACACATGTGCATTGTGACTGTAGTTTAAAAAACACTCAGTATCATTGCGCTTGGGATAAACTCATTTTGTTACACATGACTTTAGTCATTACAGTTTCATTAAATTTAAAGTTTATTGATGGGATATATTTGTTGCAGTTGTTTAAATAAAATGTCTTGAGTATTTCACACGTCGTTTGCATTGTTTTGAGAACTATTTTTATTTCAGCGGAGGAATGTGTATGCAATACACAGAGTGGTGATGAGGCCGCTTTACCGTAGAGTGTAATATTTTTACGCTGTACTGAATTTACCGACGTTTTTTTTTTTCGCGTTATTAAAACTTTCAAAAGAGTTGCATAATAAATAGAATACAAGGTAACTGTCTTTTGACAACAGTTGATATCGGACTCGGATGAATATCGGCCGGAAAGCCTCGGCAAGCCTCGGCTTTCCCCGGCCGATATCATCCTCGTCCGATATCAACTGTTATCAAAAGACAGTAACCTTGTATTCTCTATATATTTATCAAACCTGAATTAGTCAGTCTCTTTGTATAGGTTAGTGTTCATTTTGATACATTTACAAAAATAAATTAGTCTGGCGCGGTGCATGTCTCGCGACCAATTCATTATAGTAAATGTATCGAAATGAACACTAACCTACTTAGTGTTTGAAATAATTTTTGGTAAATCAGCACTATTCATATATATACTGACTCAGATTATGATTGTTGATTTATCCAGGTTAAAGTGCAGCGAATACTGCGCTGTGATAGGACAAAAAATAATTTCAAACACTAAATATTTATAAGTTTCAAACTTTCAAGACTTGCAGAGATTATTGTATGATAACATAAATGCTAGCTTAATTAGATTTGCAAAATCTAATGCGGTGGAATAAAGTACAGAACCAAAACCGGTTAGTCGACATTTATTGAGATATTTAATACTGTTTGTTGGTTCTGGTTACATCTAAATAACGACTTCAGTCGTATTAAAAGTTAAATTACGTAAAACAATGAGTAATTACAATGTTTTTTGCTTCTGCAAACATTAAAACTTTAGTTAATGAACAACATAAATTTTACGTTACATAAATGACAATTAAGAGGCAAAATGGAAAATGTTATGACCTTTAATTGAGTGCTTTGATATTTTTCTGAACACAAGAATCATCAACATTATACATTTGTACCTTTATTTGACCGTTTCAAATCAAAATTATTATAGTAAATGCATGTTTTCCTATGTACTAACATTTCTTTTCTTCCCATTTTCTTGAAATGAATACTGTATTATTATTGGATTTTCTCTGAGTTTGTGCTTTCCATGAGTATGGTTTTCGTGATCTTCAGCCATCTGGCTATCATAAGCTTTTATAACAAGAACGGATGTGTAAATATTTCACAGGAAATGTCCTTCTAATAGACCTGTACAAAATAGTTCAAAGAATTCAATACATTGTAGTACTCTTGTTGCTATAGCAACCAATAATCTTGTCCAAAACAAAAAGGTCCAATGCTTAGATATTTGGCGTGTAGCATTGAGTAGTGGTCCTCTACCAAGTTTGCTCAAATCATATCCCTGGTGTCCAAACTGGTTCCGCCCAGGGTGTCATTTGTTTTACATTGAAATTTATATAAAATATTGTTGTTAGA
>JAFMSR010000004.1:1452279-1471169 GCA_022818135.1 Saxidomus purpurata
TCCCAAACAGGTTAACAAGACATATGCACCCCCTTAGTCTCCGCCAAACCCATGCAAATTCGGACTTCTTTAAGTACTCTTTTTTCCCCCATACCACAGTCCTGTGGAATAGATTACCCACACATATTGCGATCCTGCCTGATCTTGAATCATTCAAGCAGGCAGTGGCCCAAATCAATTATTAGTCATACAACAGTTGTTTTTAACCCTTTTACTCTTTTACTATTTTAACAGTTTTAACCGTCTTGTTTCTCTTGACTGTAGGAGATATCTTGCAGTAGTTTTATCTTTTATTAACACCTGGCGTGCACCCTGCCCATAATACTCGTGAGAGGTGTGAGGCAGTATAACAAGATAGATAGATAATTAAGAATTAAAAGGCTTCTGTTTGAAACACTATTTAATCGTCTTCGTTTCGATTAATGAACACAATGTTTTAACATTATACTTGAAGAAGCAAACAAATTCATTCTTAGGAAGATTAAATGGATTTTTAAAAGACGAAAACACTACTCTATGTTATAGTGTTTAGAACAGTATAATAATATTTGCGAGTGTCGCAAAAAGTGTACGAT
Source organism: Saxidomus purpurata (assembly GCA_022818135.1). Lineage (NCBI taxonomy): Eukaryota > Metazoa > Mollusca > Bivalvia > Venerida > Veneridae > Saxidomus > Saxidomus purpurata. The sequence goes on from JAFMSR010000004.1 coordinate 1,452,855, forward strand.
TTACGGTAATACTGGCCAGGAGTTGTACAGTAGTGTGGGCTTCATGGAGCGCTTACATATAAAACATAAGAAGATAGAAGTCGGGACTCGGCGTCATCGCCTAGCAATGCAAATTTCGAACACCTCAAACCGCTCGGCGGCCATCGCAACAACTTCAAGGCATGAATTTTGAAGATAACGCTAATTTACAATAATAAATTTGTTTCAAAACATTTATATTAGTAATTTATAGATGACAGTTTTTCGCAAACATTAGTGAACATGTACTTCATTTGCTGAGATAATCAGATACATGCAAGTTAAATATGCTTTATATATGTGCATGGAGAGGGCATAGATACGACACTTCTTACAAAAGAGTTATCAAGCGGACATTAATTTATATTAATTTATTTTTTCTCGATTGCAAAACAAGTTCTTACAACTTAGATAGTCGCTCTGGAGACTCATTCCAAATGAAATCAATCACGAATAGAGAGAGAGACAATGTGTAGATATTTTTGTCTTGCCAGTATGGACACAACCGCCGTGGCACTAGTGGGGATCGAACCAGGATTTTCCTATCCTGAGGCGAACGCGCCCACCTGTTTTTGTCAAAAACAAAGAAGAATGTAGTTTTATATCCGGGTAAAATGAGAAATTTTCTGGACTGTTCCGTATAAAAAGAAAATTCTTAAAACTGAGACAGCATTTCATTATGATAAAAGCATCCTCGGTACCCAGGTTATTCATACTATATTCTGTAATAGACCGTTGGTTCCGAAGATGGATAAAAGTGACGGCTTAAATGTTGTTGTGATACACGGTTTGTCTCTAAGTACATGTATGATAAAGATATTCAAACTGTTATATCGTATGTAACCCGATTGAATCGCTCGTCTGGTATTGAAAATATTGTTCGCATTTCATCATATTAATATAATCTTTTCTTGCTGTATCAGGAAGATTGTTGTTGTTCAATTTATATCTCTCCGGAAAACAACTAGGTATTTTCTGCCAGCATTGACTGAGTCGATTTTGTAAGTATTTAAAGAGTAATTCATAAAACACTGTATCAAAATTTAGAAAAAAACTCTATATAAAACGTTCATACTGACAAGCCTCACTAGACCGAAATCCCGCCATGCACACTGTTGTCATGTGCATATCCGCGCTCATTCTTATATTGAAGATACTGTATTTACGATGGGCTAAATGCGGCAAGTAAAATTATATTTCTTCTTCAGTTTTACGTCGAATGTTTTCTGTATTGTCTTTATAAATGTAGCATTATACCACAACAGATCCGTGTTACAAGTAAATAAAATGGTGTCGAACTAGTTTATAACACAGATCAATTTTTACCATTTTATTAAAATACGGTGTCCATTCAAATTTAAAATTTAAGTCTCGACTACATATATATTAATCATTGAAGGATCGATCTAAAGTGACTTCTGCATAATAAACAACAATGCTAGTAATTTATTTTAACAAGAAACGTCTGAAAAACGTCAGTATCAGCTCGTTACGTCACGTCAATCTTGTATTTTACGTCAACGTTTCTCATGTTTTTCCCACTTCAAAATAGTTTCGGTGGCACGAAAAGAAGGACGGTGACCCCCCTTTTTTATTTGATAAAAATGCTTTAAATTGGTTTAAGAATCCATAGCGCTTTTTAAAAAAAATTCTCTCGGGCCGTTTTTTCGCAATTGACGCTAAATGCGTCAACTTTACAGTTATTTTTGCTTTGAAAATTGTCGTCCCTACAGGGTTCTTTCCACACTTTTTCATATTTTTGGCAAAAAATATTAGATATTTTTATTTTTTCAGATGGGTAAATGATTCAATATTGCATTAATTTTATGAAAATTAGACCGTTTCGTTATCTACATAGAAAGAAATATAACGAAAATAACACGAACACTGACGAAAATACACCTCCCCGCTAGGTGGCGCTTTTAACTCAGTTTCCATGGAAATATCACTTCACCGTATTATTTCTACAAAAGACAATTAGTCACGGGGTTGTCATGCAAAATATCTTAAATCTGCGTTGCCTTTTAAAAAAATGACCCGATTTCTGGGGGAAACCCGCGACTTACCTTAAGTGATTTTGACATCTGAGACTGTTACGCCGTTGCATTTAAAAATATTTGCCGTACAAACAGTCGCAAATATCAAAATTACGAAACAGTTAACCCTATAAAATTTGATTTTTACCTACATGTTTATCACTCTATAGCAAAAGTAACTCACAACAGACATAAATATTCAAGTTTGTATTTGTCATTGCTTCGACATTTAACTGTAGGGGCAAAAAATTGTAGTCACCCGTTTTGTAATACACAGTTTATACACATAACACATTTGCATTCATGTATATGTATGTTTTTATATGCAATATGTTATAACAAATATAAACATTTCAGTTAGTAACTAGCTTCTACCTGTCTTTTTTTTAACTTTACTAAGTTCAATCAGAATTATATTCCGATTGTTTTTCTTTTTAGATTGTGCTTTTTCTCTAAAGCAGAAAGCTATATCAGTATTTTAGTTTTTATGAACATTTCTGACAGGCTTTACCAGAGCAGAATGAAAATGTCTGACAGGCTTTACCAGAGCAGAATGAAAATGTCTGACAGGCTTTACCAAAGCAGAATGAACATTTCTCACAGGCTTTACCAGAACAGAATGAAAATGAAATGCCGTTATGATGTACTGTAAATTGGGTAAAACTCTCTCTGATTTAAATTTTGTTATTTCTGTTAAGTCTCAAGTTCACTTATTCAATTATCTCGCAAAAGATTCTTTCCACATTGATTAACTATTAGAGAATTCTCCTTTCACAAATTTTACTTCGCGAATATGTCAGTCTGCTCAGAAATCACGAAATTTTCACAACACAAAAGTTACTAAATTTACCGTACGGTATATGCTGCACAAGTCTCCTACTGAAATTACCTGTGAATTATCCTGGCTACCATTACCTTCATTTCCATCATGGCAAAGTTCTGACCGATACAATTTCTGAAAATAATAGCAAATTACGTGAAAAATTGTTTACCCGAGTCATGTAGAAAATAAAAATTTAGTCAAGACGTAAATATTTATCTATTATGAAATAATATCCGTTCCAGCGGTGTTTATCGTTTATTCTAACATGACTCACGATTTTGTCTGTATATACAAAGAGTAGAAAAATTATGTTATATTAAACCATAAACAACGCGGGAACCGATATGCTGCAAAACATAACGTCATATTGTGCCGCATGACGTTAAATAAGCGTTCGCGTAGAAAATAACGCTTTGAATTTATTCACCTTTTGTAATATCTGGTCATGTTAGAATCGAAATAACATCCTTTTCAGCGTTGTTATCGTCTAATAAACAATAATTTGTCGTACTGATGCGCAGTTATAAACCACTCAGGCCTTCGGTCTTGTGGCTTATAACTGCGTAACTGTACCCCAAATCATTGTTTATTAAACGACTCACACCGCTGGAACGGATGCTATTTAAACTAGAGCTATCACTAAATGTGATTAATACCCCCAAAAGACTTGCTTTATAAACTGAGAAAGTTCGTAGTAACAGAATACCTTGCAAACAAACTAAAAAGAGATATTGTTCTTGGCAATAACTTTGTCATTGGTCAAGATAGAGTTATGGTTCTTGTACACTGCACTTCCTCTCAATATGCTTGACCATTGTATGAAGTTGTATTGAATTCCAACCAATAGTTTTCAAATAATGCTCCAGACAAGTAAAACTAACAAAGGGCAATAACTCTGAAATGAGTCAAGAAAGAGTTATTGTTCTTTCGCACTGCACTTCCTGTCATTGTGCTTGACCATTGTATGCAGTTGTATTGAATTCCAACCAGAAGTTTTCGAATAATGCTTCGGACAAGGAAAAGTAACAAAGGGCAATAACTCTGTAATTAGTCAAGATTGAGTTATGGTTCCTGTGCACTGCACTTCCTCTCATTGTGCTTCTTCATTGTATAAAGTTGTACTGAATTCCAACTGGTACTTTTCGAATTATGCTCTGGACAAGGAAAAGTAACAAAGGGCGATAACTCTGTAATTAGTCAAGATAGAGTTATGGTTCCTGTACACTGCACTTCCTCTCAATGTACTTGACCATTGTATGAGGTTGTATTGAATTCCATCCAATAGTTTTCAAGTTATGCTCCGGACAAGGAATAGCAACAAAGGGCAATAACTCTGTAATTAGTCAAGATGGAGTTATGGTTCTTGTGCACTGCACTTCCTCTCAATGTGCTTGACCATTGTATGAAGTTGTATTGAATTCCAACCAGTAGTTGTCAAGTTATACTCCGGACAAGGAAAAGTAACAAAGGGCAATAACTCTGTAATTATTCAAGATGGAGTTATGGTTCTTGTGCACTGCACTTCCTCTCAATGTGCTTGACCATTGTATGAAGTTGTATTGAATTCCAATGAGTAGTTTTCAAGATATGCTCCGGACAAGGAAAATGCAACAGACCGACCGACCGCCCGCCCGACCGACCGACCAACCACCGGGTGACTCCTATAAACTTCGTTTTGGGGGTATAAAAATAAACAACGACTTGGAGTACTGATACACAGTAATAAGCCACGAAGACCGGAGGCCTGAGTTATTAATAACTGCATATCAGTACGACAAATTATTGTTTACTAAACGACTAACACCGCTGGAACGGATGTTATTTCAAAAATAAACAACGACTTGGAGTACTGATACACAGTAATAAGCCACGAAGACCGGAAGCCTGAGTTGTTAATAACTGCATATCAGAACGACAAATTATTGTTTATTAGATGATAACAATGCTGAAAAAGGATGTTATTTTGATTCTAACATGACCATATATTACAAAAGGTGAATAAATGCACAGCATATCGGTTCCCGCATTGTTTATGGTTTAATATAACATAATTTTTCTCAGAGACAAAATCGTGAGTCATGTTAGCATTACATAATAATTTATGAAGTGTGAAGATAACTGACTATGTTTATCATTTACATGATGAAGTGTGAAGAAAACTGACTACATTTATGATTTTCATAATAAAGTGTGAAAAAAACTGACTGATGCTGGTTATTCAGTATTTCATGTGAAGAGGTGAAAATGCTCTTTCTTATCAAATACTATGTGAAGTTTGCTCTAAAGAATGAATATAACTGCTCTGGAAATTTCTGCTTATAAATTAACTAGATGGGTGTTCAGTAGAACACTTGTGTCGCCCTCTCATTGTCAGAATAACCAAAAAGTTTACAAGACAAAATCCTTAACAACTAGTATTCAAGAAATATCTTTCCAAAGCTACTATTATTATAATAAACAAGAGGGCCATGATGGCCCTATATCGCTCACCTGACTACTATTGGCTATAATAAAAGGGGCCATGATTCTAACATAATTCGCAGAGGTCCACTACACAATGCTAAGTAACATTTCAAATATCTATTAAGTTTTCCCTAATAATATAAGCCTATGTGAAATCAAGTGAATTTCCCCCCCCCCTGCCCCCCCTCCTGGGAAGGGGTAATTTTGACTAGGGGGTCATGATTTGAACAATCTTGGTAGAGGTCCACTAGACAATGCTACATACTAAATATCTAAGCTCTACGCCTTGTGGTTTCAGAGAAGATTTTTGAAGACTTTCATATATAAGCCTATGTAAAACCAAGTGACCCCTCATGCGGGGTCAATTTTGACACTGGGCTCATAATTTGAACAATCTTGGTAGTGGTGCTCTAGAAACTGCTTCATGCTAAATATATAAGCTCTAGGCATTGTGGTTTCAGAGAAGAATTTTTTAAAAGTTTCTCCTATTCGTTGCCATAGCAACCAGAGTTCTGCATTGAATGGAATGTTTTGTACAACTTTGATAGAGCTTCATGCAAGGAACATCCCTGCACAGTTTCATCAACATTGGCTCAGTGGTTTCCGAGGATATGTCGTTTGAAGGAAATGGTGGACGGACGGACATACGACGGACCCGGACGGAGAGTGATCCTAATAGCTCACTCTGGCACTTTGTGCCAGGTGAGCTAAAAACAGTTGGCTTTTTCCATGTTTAACTTTTTTTGGTCTAGCATTTAACAAAGTAACCAAAAAATTTGTGAACTTTGTTGTAAATTAAAAGCTACCGATCAAATATGACCTTGACCTATACAATTTGTTGGCATCACGACCCTTTTGTCATAAGCAATACAATTTCAAAGTTTGATGAAGGAATGTTAATAAATGGCAAAGTTATAGCCAACATTAAGTTTTCGTGACAAAATCTTAGTTCAAAAAGGGGCATAACTCTGTCAAATATGACCTTGACCTACAAACCTTGGCGGCCTCACAACCCTTTTGTCATAAGCAATACAATTTCAAAGTTTGATGAAGAAATCTTAAGAAGTGGCAAAGTTATAACCAACGTTTAGTTTTTATGACGGACAGACCGACGGACAAAGCGATCCCTATGCATGGCCCTTTCTCCGAAAGAGCTACACAAAAATGACACACATACCTAGGACCACCTGAAAATGGTACAAAAGAAAAGGGTTCGTATCTTGCACATTCTCAGGCAGAAATCTGTCAGGTTTATATTCATTGTAATCGCTGCCCCAAACTTCAGGATTATGGTGGAGAGCATAATTATGTATCACAATATTTGTACCTGAAATTAAAGCTCATTTAGCTGAAATGTTAGTTACAGTTGTGGCTGAAATGTTAAAGAAATGCTGGAATGCTACTGTAGAAGTCTTTATATTCACGAGTTGTTGATTTTGCACTTTTCTATTAATTTGCGAGTTTTTTAATTCACAAGTGAGCACTATTTTATTATAATCATTGTTTGTTTACTATAATTTCAGAAAGTTTGATGAGTTCATGGTGGATCAGTAATTGTTGCATTGTTCCATGCTCTAACTGTGTTGCCTCTACAAATAAAGAGGTTTATCTTTTTTATTTATTATTATTATTATCAAACATTTCTTAAAGAGTCAGCTATTTCTCTCGGGAGATCTTTCTTTATTTTGGTAGGATTTATTTGTAAGATTGTATCATTTCAGGTAGGTCAGCAATCAATAATCATTTATTAACACTAAGCGATCTATCCCACAATTACATGAATACCCAGATGGGATTCAAACCTTCAACATGGACCAAGCTAGGATACAAACCTTCAAAATCTATCTCTCTTTGAGTTGATGCTTACACGCTTAAGACCACAAAATCTTACTGCCCTTGTCGTCATACACATCATGTATACACACCTGAAGGTATTTTGTATCCCAGCATCTGTAGTTACTCTCTGTATGATATTTACAGGACTATAATGTCTTAATCCCTCCTTTATACACATGGTTAAGTACTCCAGTCTTGGTAAGTCCTTCCTTGAAACAAAATCAGTAATGTATAAATCTTATTGTTGTGCGCTTGCCTCAGGATCGGAAGGTCCAGGGTTCGATTCCCACCAGTGCCCAAGTAGTGGTAGTTTCCTTTGGCAAGACACAGATAATACCACATTGCCCCTCTCCTTCTGATGTTGATTCCATCCTGAGAGAGTCCCAAGTGCGATTAATGCAAGTTGTAAGAACTTGTTTTGTAATCGAGATTAAATAATTAGCATACAAACAAATCTTTTTAGCATAAAGCTGTTATACACATTACCACAGTTTGACACATGGAAGAACTGTCACAAGGTCACTGCTCACATTGAATATAAAGTCATACCATAAATACTATGATAATCAAAACACTACCAGGTGTGGACAGAGGCGTAATTTACTTATAATAACAACTTTAAAACGCAACCGTTTTAATATGTAACAGATTTTGATAAGGGAGTTAAAGCGACTGCACTCCAAATTCTTAGTAAATTTTAATTTTTTGGTAAAATCAATATATATTCAATTTGTCAGCATCAAGATTATTTTCTTTGTGTAAGAGCTAAAAATAAAGGTAGAAAAAAAATATTTACCCGAGCCAGGTTTTGAACTCGGATCTTTGCGCTTACAAAAAATTTACAGCGGCTTAACCTACTACACTACGGAGTCAGCTGATTTGATGCGAGTTAAAAATATTGATATACCAAAGAGCCCACCCCGTTAGTCACGGGGTGATATTTTCTACAATAAAAGTAAGCAAAACAACACATTTTAATTGTTTCTTTTGTTAGAAAACTTGTCACGTTATCATAATACAATGCCCCTGATACAGTAATGACAATTGTTTTCTTGAAATTGAAAATTTTCTTTTTTTTATCGTAACTTGTCCATCTGGAGTGCAGTCGCTTTAAATTGCACTTACACTTGCATAACAAAACTAGGTAGCGATCGAATTATGCTTTTCAGTCCTTATTATGTAAAAGATAGAATATTTTTTAATCCTTATGTACATAAACAATTAAAAACATTTATTTTATGTTTTCCAGTGAATTACAGAGTTTTCTTAGTGAAATAAAAGTGATAATCCACAGTTTTGAAACAGTGGATTACCATTTTTATTTTCAATGTTTTGCTGATTGAGTATTACTCCGCGATTCATGGCGTGACAAAGAGCAGACTAGTTTATTTAACAATTGTTTCAATTAATATCTTATAAATTGATGTTTCAGTTTCATTTGATAGAGATAGATATATATGACACTTTAAAACCTTTTATCTGAAATAAACTTTAGAGCTACTTTTTTTGCTCTATCAGTAATGATGGAAGTAATATGGTTCTCCATTGGGAATGAAAACAGTTAAACACTATGATTCCAAATGTTCCTGATTATTTTTCAAGAAAACATAAAATAAAAAGAAAATTTGTTTGTTTCAGCGAAATATCAATTTTATTTCACTCGTGAACACCAAAACCACTGACATTTTCACCCGTGGCTATGCCACTCGTGAAAATATCAGTTTTTGGGGTTCACTTGTGAAAAAAAATTGATATCTCACTGAATCAAACAAATATCCTCTATATCTTTCCACTGAATAAATTTGTTTAATGTCATATTTTGTGACACATATTGAAAATATTTAAAACAATCCCCGAAAAAAATATGTGAAAAATGACTAAAATATTAAAGGGGGTTAACATTTTCATTCAGTTTCAATATTATTCTGTTAGATATACCACATAGGACATTTGGTCTGATGCCTAGGCTTTCTGCGTCGGACAAATGTATTTTTTGTTATTCATGTCTGACACTGACTGACAGGTATTAGTAATATAATGTTATTAATCAAGTGATTTCATATTTGCCTTGTTATTTGTCCGAGGGTGGTCGTATTGGCACAAGGCCTGAGGACAAATAACAAGGTCAATATGAAATCACTTGATTAATGATAATTTTATTATTCAACTTTACGATGTTGGCTAAAAAAAGTAAATCTAAGATGTTCATGAGTTGTGGATAAGGAAATCCCAACCGAGGGTTGATATACGTCCCAAACGTAAGAAGAAATAAGTGTAAATACAGGATAGAGATGAACAAATGAAAATCAACGTTTTCTCGAATTTTACATCGAAAATGCTATAGATGGATAGAAAATGATCTAACTAAGAAACTGAATACCGATAACCCTATGTTTATTTCAAAAATAAAAATGTTACAGTCGTTTTTCGATTGATTTTTAAGCAGTTCGCACGCGGCATATGGGGTAACCTAATGTGAGATAAGATTTTCCATCACTGCTAAAAACAGAGATTTTACTGTATTGTAAGTGAGAAAAACAAGAATATAAATGTTCTTGTAACAATAACAATTTCATTTGTATTCAACTTGAAAAAAAGATATCAGCAGGAGTCTAAAAATGTAATGGCAAAAACAAAATGGCGTCGTTTAAAAATCTAACAGAAGTGACTTCTCTGTATTGGCCCTCTCTTTTAAACCAATCAGAATGCTTGAATTCCATATTGGCCCTGTTTTCTCATATTGGCTCAGTTATGCTTTGTATTAGCTCTACCTGTTTCATATCATGTGTGATCTAATACAGTGTGTAATATTGTAAAGTTGAATAATAATGGCTGTTATTTAATGGAAAACTGCCTTATCAGTTAGTACCTCGGTCCTTGTGACATGAAATGCAAAAAATCTGGTTTAATAGACAGCCTCAATTAACCAGTATGCTCATGATCAAGGGTGCCAAATGATACAAGCTATACTGTAAATGTTCTATCTTATATATGAAACTGCAATATGAAGAGCTTTCATATAATTTGTAAAAACATCACTTGGACCATGCAAGACACATTCTCTTTTACTGTACACCTTCAAACCTATCTTGAGCCGCTGGTAACCAAGGTCGTCATCTCTCTGAAATATGGTTATTATACAACTAGATATAACACTAAGTGAATTGTAAGACAGCTCAGTGATCTAGTCTGTTTTTCTAGCTTATATCATATTAACTGAAGACATGTTCATTTGTTGTATAGTGATATGTCCCATGCTACATTAATGTATGGGTGACTATTGTTGGTTACTTGATAGTCATAACTGGTATCTTCCAGTACCATATCTGCTGGTACATTGTATCTTCCGGTACCATATCTGCTGGTTTAATCCAGTACCACATCCGCTGGTATCTTCCAGTACCATATCCGCTGGTTTAATCCAGTACCATATTATCTGCTGGTATCTTCCAGTACCATATCTGCTGGTTTAATCCAGTACCAAATCTGCTGGTATCTTCCAGTACCATATCTGCTGGTTTAATCCATTACCATATCCACTGGTTTAATCCAGTACCATATCTGCTGGTTTAATCCAGTACAATATCTGCTGGTATCTTCCAGTACCATATCTTCTGGTATCTTCCAGTACCATATCCGCTGGTTTAATCCAGTATCATATATGCTGGTATCTTCCAGTACCATATCCGCTGGTATCTTCCAGTACTATATCCGCTTGTATCTTCCAGTACCATATCCGCTGGTTTAATCCAGTACCATATCTGCTGGTATCTTCCAGTACCATATCTGCTGGTATCTTCCAGTACCATATCCGCCGGTATCATATATTGTTTGTTCTTAATACATTACTGTTACAGTATTGTATCAATAAATGTGGCAAGGGTACAACAATGAAGAATAAGTACTTTGAATTTCCATAAATATTCCGTTTGGCAGTTTCTGAGAACTTTTATCCAATAAAAATGGATACCGAGATTTCCTAAACCTGCATTTATAGATCTTTACCTACATTTAGTAACTGTTAAACTCTTGGGAGCCACCCTGGTGCAATGTAGCATGTTCGCCTCAGGATCGGAAGGTCCTGGGTTCGATCCCCACCAGTGCCCAAGTAGTGGTAGTGTCCTTAGGCAAGACACAGATAATTCCACATTACGTCTCTCTCTTCTAGGTTGATTCAATCTGAAGTGAGTCTCAAGCGCGATTTATATATGTTGTAAATACTTGCTTTGCATTCCAGATTAAACAAGAGCTGTCAGTAGGACAGCACGCTCAACCTTTTTCAATGCTTGCCAATAAAACAAAATTTTGTCAATAAAAAATCCCATAGTATAAACAAGGGCCACAATTAGCAAGATATTAAGTCAAAGAGTTATCAAACTTAATTGTTTGATATCCCTGAATACTACAGCAAAGTTTTAAATGAATACCTCAAGTGGTTAATGATATAAGTGCATGACTGTGCCATATTGCACAAAAGACTTTAAGCAGGTATTTCTTAGTACAAATCAAGAAACATTTTCACTGAGTTATCTTTTCATGCTTACAGACAGGTGTCATAATGGCGCATAAGTATTCCAACTTTTAAAGTAATATCTCAAATGGAAAAGTCAACAAGTGGACAAGAATGAAAATTTTGAAATTTGAATGAAAAGTCGAAAATCCTTGACAGAGTTACCTTTTTCTGCCTGTGTTTGGGAATCATGATGGTAAACAAGTATTCTAACTTTCAAAGTAATATCTCAAACAGTTTAATCAAAAAGTGGACTATAACAGAAAACTTAACCAAGATTCTAAGTTCATGGGCCTTAAATTTTTAAAAATCCTTGACAGAGTTACCTTCTCTTGCCTACATATGGGGGTAATGATATAAAGCATTCAAAGTTTCAAAGCAATATCTCAAAGGGTTAAGTCTATAAGTGGGTTTTACCCATATTCAATGTATTTTCTAAGTCAAAAAGGGGTATAATTCTGTCAAAAACCTTGACAGAGTTATGTACTCTTGTCTGTTGAATAAGTATGGTAAGTTTCAAAGCAATACCTCTAATGGTCTTGAAATAAAGTGGGGTGGTACAAAAAACTTAACCATTGCAAGCTCAATAAACTATTAAGTAAAAAAAGGGCCATAATTCTGACAAAAACCTTGACAGAGTTATGTACTCTTGTCTGTAGACGGAGATTATGATGGTAAACAAGTATGGTAAGTTTCAAAGCCATACCTCTAATGGTTTTGAAAACAAGAGGGCCATGATGGCCCTGTATCGCTCACCTGTCTACCATTGGCAAAAATAAAAAGGTTATTAATAGCAGAAAGGATCAATTTTTACCTTTGGCTCATGATATCCTCTTAATAAGCCTATGTAAAATCAAAAGACCCCCCCCCAGGCAGGGTTAATTTTGACCATGAGGTCAGGATTTGAACAATCTTGGTAGAGAGTCAATTATTGCCACATGCTGAATATCTAAGCTCTAGGCCTCATTATTTTGCTGTCTGATCATGATCTGCACTGTTGGCTATTCATTTTTTTGCTGTCTGATCATGATCTGCACTGTAAGCTATTCACTGTATGTTGGCTGGTCATGATCTGCACTGTCAGCTTTTTATTTTTTGCTGTCTGATCATGATCTGCACTGTTTGCTATGCATTATTTAGCTGTCTGATCATGATCTGCACTTTCATAATTTAGCTGTCTGATCATGATCTGCACTTTCATTATTTTGCTGTCTGATCATGATCTGCACTTTCTGACAAATTTCAAGGATATCTGGGCTGAAAATGTAACATCTAGAGTGTTAACAAGGTTTTTCCATATTTGGGCTGTGACCTAGTTTTTGACCCCAGATGACCCATATTCGAACTTGGGCTAGAAATCAACTTAACAACCTTTCTGACAAATTTCCAGGATATTTGGGCTGAAAATGTTACCTCTAGAGTGTTAACAAGGTTTTTCCACATTTGGGCTGTGTGACCTAGTTTTTGACCCCAGGTGACCCATATTAAAACTTGAGCTAGAAATCATAGAAACAACCTTTCTGACAAATTGCCAGGATATTTGGACTGAAACAGTAGCCTCTAGAGCCTTAACAAGATTTTTCTATTTTTGGGCTCTGTGACCTAGTTTTTGACCCCAGATGACCCATATTCGAACTCGTCCGAGTAATTACTGGGACAAACATCCTGACCAAGTTTCGTGACAACTGAGGAAAAAATGTGACCACTAGAGTGTTAACGAACTAAATGTGGACGGACGACACGGACGACGGACATTCATCGATCCTAATAGCTCACCCTGAGCCAGCTCAGGTGAGCTAATAAGTGAGGTGGTAGCGAAAAACTTTTAACCAAGGTGTGACACCAACGCCAGCAGGGATAGCTCCCCTTTTCTCTGAAAAGTCGAGCTAAAAAGGAAGTTATAAAATATACGAATGTAACTTATATTTATCATCATTATAGTATTTCTAAAGACATTTACACCCAAAGGGTGACATATAGTTATTTACAATTGTATAATAATTATTGTAAATTAAAATGACTGACTGGGTTGTAAAGCATAAAGGTTATAAAATATTCAGAATCTGTCATAATTTTAACAATGGGAAGAAATAAGACCAATTGCACATGTACAAGACAAAGAGTACTAGTGCCTTTATTAGAGTAAAACATGCTATAACTAATTTTAAAGTTTAAATATACATTTATCTTTATTTCTGGGTCTTGATACTGAACAGCTTTAATAATTTACAAAAAGGTTAGATAAACAAGCAGTAATTTTCATGTACTGGTAGCTATATTTATAAAATTCTGTACATGTATAATCATATCTTCCTCTGTATTTCAAACCGTGAAGGAGCAACAAGGCTAGCTTAACAGCCTTCAATTTTACCTATGATACAATAAAAGAAGTGCTTAAAATTCGTAACATATCTCCTCTGTATTTCAAACCGTAGCAACAGCCTTTCAAACCGTAGCAACAGCCTTTCAAACCGTAGCAACAGCCTTTCCAACCGTAGCAACAGCCTTTCAAACCGTAGCAACAGCCTTTCCAACCATAGCAACAGCCTTTCCAACCGTAGCAACAGCCTTTCAAACCGTAGCAACAGCCTTTCAAACTGTATTATTTCCTTAAAAAAACAAGAATTAAACCAAAGATATAAAAGAGTAGATAATGATATATTATAAATACAAACCTGAGTCTTCAGAACAAATGCCAAACACATTGCACTTCCTTGGGGTCTTGAAAAATATTGGCCCACATTGCTGACTGTGATGAGGATAACGTATTCTGCAAAATCCCAAGAATAGTGAAGTTTCCTAGCAACAGAACAAGGTGGATTTCCTGAAAATAGTTAATAAATGAATTTATCAATCAATCTATGCAAATAGACTGAATACTCATTTATATAAGTATATAATTATGTTTAGACTGTTTCTGATTATACACAGTAGGCATTGGTTTTCTAATTGCTTCTTACTTTAACTATGTGTGAAATGTTTTGCCTTAAAACATATTTCTTAATATAGATTTATTGAGATTATTTATTGTTATTTTATGTGTACATTTAAACCATCTCACAACAAGGCAAATGTGTCAATATTGTTATCTTTATTTCCCTTTAATTTTGGTATTGCTGAATTACCTCCCTTTATTTCAGATACCACTTTTCATTTCTATGTAATCTTAAATGCAGCATTGACATTAATTGTGACATCTGTCTTTGAGCTGATAACCCTAGGCTTCCCATGACATTAGAGGTATCTGTTTAAGACAAAGTTTATACAAATATTTGCTGTGTTCCTATTCAGAATTGTTGATAGTAGCTATGTTATTTATAATTTTAAACAGAAAGAACTAGACCTATCACTAAATGTGATTAATACCCCCAAAAGACTGCTTTACAAACTGAGGAAGTTCATAGTAACAGAATACCTTGCAGAAAAAAACTAAAATACAGATATTGTCCTTGGCAATAATGCTGCAATTTGTCAAGATAGAGTTATGGTTCTTCTACACTGCACTTCCTCTCATTGTGCTGGACCATTGTAGGGAGTTGTTTTGAATTCCAACCAGTAGTTTTCAAGTTATGCCCCGGACAAGGAAAAGTAACAAAGGGCAATAACTCTGTAATTTGTCAAGATGGAGTTATGGTTCCTGTGCATTGCACTTCAATTCAATGTACTTGACCACTGTATGAAGTTTTATTGAATTCCAACCAGTAGTTTTCAAGTTATACTCCAGACAAGGAAAATCCAATGGACATACGGACCGAAAATTAAAATTTAATTTTACAAACCTGGGACAAGCGGTTCATTTGCAGATGTTACCACTCTAAAGAGGTAGAGCCTCTGGCACATTGGTACTTTGGGAGTTCAACACCACTGTTCTTGACTGTTCCTACAGAGTGTATAACTGGACACCCTCAGGATCCTGGAGACAAGCCACATGCTGGCTCTGCTGTGCCCAGATTTGCTGTATGTATAATATATTGATCAAGGGCACCCCAAGAATGTCAAGTCTGTGGTCACCATCTAGCGACTGTATATGCTGGGTCAAGTGAGTTGTGGTCTCCCTAGTACCTCTGGTCATCAGATTGATCCAGGATGTACTGCTGGAGCATCTCAACCTTCTTTGCTTTCTTCAGAAGTTTTACATCTTGAAGATGCAGTGACTGAGACGACTCATGAAGCTCCCATACAATGGATGGACATTAGAGTTCACCCAACATATAGTCTACGTATGCAATGTCAGATTTCCAACCTGTTGATAGAATTCCAGTTATTACATGCCTATATTATGTACCATTATATCAACAAAACTATTTGAAAGGCTCACTCCACATAAAGTTCTAATTGCCTTTAGTTGCTATTGTCACAAAAGACTACTTTTAGAAATATGATAATCTATAATCTATTTTATACAAATATATGTTTTGTATTAAAAAAAATATTTGCTAGAGAGTATCTTATAAATTGGTTCTCCCTCTGGCTGTGCAATGTTATCACTTCAAAAGTTTTGCAATTTGTTTCATTAAATTAATTATGATGCATTAAATATTAAAGACTAAGTGGTAAATACAGACACATTCCAGATACAATACAGTGTTTGCTAAAGTCTGCAAGCCCTTTGTCACTAATATAACAAGAGGGCCAAGATGGCCCTATATCGCTCACCTTGGTACAAGTCCACTTGCCTGGTGGAAGATCACTAGATAATGTTACATACCAAATAGGTTTTCCTATATACGTCTTTGTAAAACAAGTGACCCCCCCAGGAAAGGTAAATTTTGACCCCAGGGGCATAATTTCAACAAACTTTGAAGAGGTCTACTAGGCAATGCTACATGCCAAATATCTAAGCGCTTGGCCTCGTGGTTTCAGAGGAGATGTCATTTGAATCAAAATGTTGATGGACAACTGACAATCATCAATCAGAAAAGCTCACCCTGGCATAGCCAGGTGAGCTTACAAGAGCTCTTTCCAGAAAGCACATCTGACTTTTCCAGATTCTGGATAATTTATAGTTAACAAGAGGGCCAAGATGGCACTATATCGCTCACCTGAGACCCATTTATGACCAATTCGACTATAATTCAACATTAAACTATGTATCATAAATACATGTACTCACTGGCAATCATGACTGTCATGATCACTTGCCCATGCTCATTACCAGCATTGGTTGCCCACATACTTGTCTTTGCACTTCTTCCTGCAAATGCATTTTTGAACTTCACATAAACTAAGATATAACAGAACATGTATGTTGGAACATAAGAGTTCATCCCGTTATGTTACTGCTGCCTTTATAAGACAATATCAACTACATTTGTATGCAGGCTGAATGGGCAAATACTGTTTCCTTCAGATTATACAATGTGTAAATACTATTAAGTGAAAAGTACATTCAAGCCCTCATCAGACTGTGATTGTACAAAGGTTGCTTTTGGGTAAATGCTGTTGCTTTTGGGTAAATGCTGGTTGAAAGCAGGTGAGGGATTTTTCCTCATGAGATAGCTCTTATAAATAATTCACCATCAAATGTATGTCATAAATTTATGTTTACCTCCGCCGCAAAATAAGCTCTCTTCCCTTAAAAACGATTAAAATTGTAAATATTATTGTAATATCGAGCTAGAGAGCTGTGTTCTGTACGGAACGCATTTAGCTTGCTGTGATACAACTCTGGATGGAATTATTAGAAGGATCTTCAACTTACTATAAAACCTTATGGCAGTAAGCTTAACAAATATAAAGCACTGGTCTTGCTGGTCAGTCTCTCACAGTGCAAATACCTTTGCAACACCACTGGTCACCAGATAAAGAATGAAACTAAAAATCACAATTCCTGAAGGTCAGATAACTGAAAATCACAATTCCTGAAGTTCAGATAACTGAAAATCACAATTCCTGAAGGTCAGATAACTGAAAATCACAATTCCTGAAGGTCAGATAACTGAAAATCACAATTCCTGAAGGTCAGATAACTGAAAATCACAATTCCTGAAGGTCAGATAATGAAAATCACAATTCCTGAAGGTCAGATAACTGAAAATTAATTTTGTCAAGAACATGGTTCTATCATTGTCATGTCAATAAATATATTATTATTATTATTATTATTATGTTATTATTCATTAAATTGAAAGAGATCCAGAAACTTTAATTACACTCATATGTTTTCACAACCGCATGTATTTCAGACATCAAGTTCAAAGTTTTGCAAAATTATTAAGTTAAATACATGTACACTACATGAAAGTTCAACTATAAACAATCTTATAATGATAATAATAATAATAATAATAATAATAATAATAATACATTTGATAACACCATCAATACCTGGCCTAAGGGAAAAGCAGCAGTTCTGTCTGGACAGTGACTAGCTCCTCAAACTGTCCATCACTAGATGTTGACTCAGAAAGCAACAGTACATGACCTGAAAAGTAGGAAAATATTTCTTCAATTTCTCTTCCAATAACAAAGAATTATTTATAGAATAATATATGGCGGAGCAGGGCCTTTGAGTGATAATCGCCCCAGTAATGGAATAATTGCCAGAGGGCTTTAGCCGGAGGGCAATTATTACATACCCGGGCGATTATCACTCAAAGGCCCTGCTCAGCCATTTCTTTTTCTGTATA
>JAFMSR010000004.1:1471669-1515158 GCA_022818135.1 Saxidomus purpurata
TTGACCTCAGTGTCAGTATTGGAGAGGGGGGGGTCTAATAATAATATCGGCTCCACCCGGCGGGGGCGGGGGGTCTATAGTTTTTCATATACTTAAATCTTAAACAGGTTGGTAACATAATAGGATACTGCTTTGAGGGTATTCGTCTCTTATGGACAGCCGTTGTTTACATATTTTTTATGCTCTTAAAACACAAAAATGGTACTTTTCTTAATATTCTTCACCCTCCAAACTGTTTACATCACAGTATTTTCTCAAACTACATGTCAGATTTTGCCAAACTTGCTCAGAACAATTCTTTCATTGGACCGTTTCAAAAAGTATGAAATGGTTGTGGTCATTCACTGTACACAGGAGCCATGGTTACCAAAACAATGAAAACTAGAAAAACGGTTTCTTCTGCAACCGATGGTTTGAAAGTTAACCAACTTAGTCTGTCATGTATGTAGCATCTTTAATACATTGTGCCTTTCTGATTTTGAACAGGAAATTGTCATTGTCCATTGCATACCGGAGCATAGAAATATTATGTCACTGTCTTTTCATTAACCAACATGACCAATGGTTGGAATATTAACAGTTCTTTCGTGGAAGAGCACCTGTGGTTATTTGTACATTTCGAGGGTTGTCAGACTATTCCCCCCCTAGACATTTCCTCCCAAGACGTTTCCTCCCAAGACTTTTCCCCCCAAAATGGGGGGAAAAGTCTAGTATAATGAAGACTTTTCCCCCCAATATATTGCAACTGAATTGATAATAATATATTAATAGTAATATATTTCAAATACTTTTTAGTGTTTATTTAAATTGATTATAGGTGTTGATTAGCAATAAACATGTTCTGATTAATGACACTTGGGTGTTGATATATAGGTAAACAGCTGATTGACTGATTGGTAATAAACAGCAGCTTAAAGACTGGATTAATTGGTTTATTACTTATTTCTGTTTTTGTTTTCTTAAGAAATTAGTTAATCATCCAACAATAAAAATGTTTTGTTTTACACAAATCATTAAATTCAATATTTCACAAAGGCATATTTAGCCAGATTTGATAATGTGAATACATTTTATTTGCAGAAAACTAATCTTACTTTAGATAAATGCATGATAGTTACCTTTTTTATCAAAATTAAATGTTTTGTTTCGGAAATTTTTAGAATAGAATGCAGATATTCTTTAGTAATTATTTTTATTCTATATATAGTATGTCTTTTTGACCGCAAAATAATAATTTGTTAGTTGAACAGAAACTTTGTACAATTTTCTATGACTGTAGCAAAAGTAACCTACATGTGCAAGTTATAATTCATACTTAACACTTTACTCAGTGCATACCTTATATTTCAATACACATATTGTCTGTAGATGGGGAAACTGTAAGCCGGTTATAGGTTCATATTTCAGAAATAAATAAAACTTATTGCTAAAGCTCCCTCCCAATAAATTTGTTTATTCATGATTATTGAAATTGTATTGGCTATAAATGTATAAGTATCATTTTTAGCCAAATATATTATATGTTATGATATGTTATATAAAATATCTAACTTATTTGCAGAAATGTTTGAATTTAATGATTTCTTAGATAATTAGATACTTGATAACTATTGTTATACATGTCAGGTCTACATACACATTGCTGGACCTAATCAGACAGATGTTTCTAAATCAATATATCAATACAAAAATTTTAATCAATGACATCCCTAGATTATAATGGTCATAAGGTGTTAATTAAATCACAGCCTTTAATATACTTCAAAATTTTGAGCAAATACTTAAAATGTGTATTTTGTGATAAGAAATCTACTCCCCTGATAAAGTTTTAATGATGTTTCTTATGTTTCATTATTGAGAATTAAGTTCAGTGATACAGATCTAAGTTGTTTGTCTGTAAAAAAGAACCCTGTTAATTTTTATAAACTAATCAAATATTAAATAACACATCTAAATAGTCAATCTCTATTGAAACAATAAAAATGATAAAGATAAATACTTTATTTAATAATATTAGTGATTAGTTTGATTACTAATATTATAGTGTTGAGAAGATAAAAAAAGATAATGCCTTGATTAACTGTTTACTTTTGATTGTACTTAACTTTAGTAAAAACATGAATAAAATATTGAAGACTTAGTACAGCATAAACAAAAATGCATATAATATTTATATCTATATGTAAATTATATCATATAGATTTCATTAACATAAATAAATAAAATAAAATTGGGGAGGAAAAGACTTGGGGGGGAATAGTCTGGAATTCCATGTTGTATTTACATACACATTCAAAACTGTTTTGTCTATTTCCAGCCTTTTCCTTTGTGTGCATTCCTGGACTCTGTTGCATGCCAGCTGTATGTGATGTAACCATGTTCTTGTGTTGCCATGGCTTCCAGAACACAGAGTAACACAGCACTTGACTACTTCAAACTAAAGGTAATGAGTATAGTTTCATTCACTTATATTTGTTGTACATGTTGTAGTTGTTGTTCGAAGAAAGTGATGAAATTACGGACTCTGCATTTAAAAGAATTTCATAGACATACATTATATATTGTTTTGAGGTAGATTAAATTGTTTTAAAGGAGGTTAAGGTGTCTGCCGCTCATACCGCAGGTTGTTTGTTTGAGCCCCACCAAGGTCACGACCGTACCTCCTCATATGACACTAGTACTGGTTTTCCAGGAAGCGAACTTGAAAGTGACTCAATAAGTTCTAAGCTTTCTTCACAATCAATCTAAGATAAATTTCTTTAAACTAAACAAAATTGTTTTGATGTGATTATAGGAAAATGTGTAAAAGGAAGTATAGCTAAGTAAATCTTTACATCTAGGCTAGCATTATTATAGTACCTTTTTAGCATGTTTAGAACACTGTAGAATATATTGGTATCTATATGTCTCAAAGTCACATTCTCACAGTACCTCAGCCCGGCCCAGGGCTAAAAGTGTGACATTTGGGTTAAAAAATGAGTATAGTGAACATTCTGGCAAAATCAAGACATTGAAATTATTCTAAAACTAATCAAGAAAATAACAAAAAGATCTACACAGTATTAAGGTATCATGTCTCTAAGCTATAACATGGCGTTATTTACCTTTCTAACTTAAACGTAATCCGTAAATGTAATACTTATAATACTTCGGAAATAAATTGGGGGATTTCTCAAACAACACAACTACCAACTTCCAGTTCAGTTTTGCGTTAATTTTGGCTACATTGATTGTGCCGAATAAGAACAATGCATCTATAAATTGCTGCATAACATCACCAATATGTAACTTTAAAAGAAATAACCGGTATGAAATTCAAAGGGAGACAACAGCTGCATCATTATATGATTGTTACTGGATTGTAGGAATGTTATATGAGGAATATGAATAATATATTATCATGATTTAATTTCTTTTACATGTATTACTGAGGTATCGGAAGAAAACAGCAGAAATTGTTCACCATTAGTATATTTTAAGTTCTGACCAAAAAATAGAAACACATAATTGAATTGATACTAGAATGCAGTAGAATCCGTTAATATACAGAGCGAAAATAATGTCTGGTGTCTCTGATATATGGCAAGCCAATTTACTATTGAATCCAAAAAGAGATATCGTCCAAAAGTAGGGTAGATATTTCTTTAACTCAAGAGATTTCTCTTTCAATCAGGAGATATCTTTCTTTGAATAGATACATAGATATTGCAGTAACTTTGAGAGATATCTCTCAAGTAGAAATATATTTTTCAAATGAGGTTAAACAGATATCTTTGTAAGTAGAAGAGATATCTCTTAAAATTCAGGAGATATCTTTCTGTGATGCAAATATATTTTAAACGTGAATGAGATATCTCTATCATGTCTATCTATCATATAGATATCTCTTTTACTATTTGATCAAAAAGGATATATCTCTCTGATTTCATAGAGATATCTTCTAAAATAGAGGGATAACTTTTGAATTCAGAGATATGTCTGTAAATTAAGAGATATCTTTCTTTCAATACAGATATCTCATGTTTCGAAAGACATAGATCTCCCAATATTAAAGAGATATCTCTCTACCGAACAGAAATATCTCGCCTAAATCAGAAGAAATCTCTTAACATTTAAGTGATATCTTTGTAACTTTGACAAACTCCGACCACTATCATGAATATTCAGTAATTATAGAC
This sequence comes from Saxidomus purpurata, assembly GCA_022818135.1. NCBI lineage: Eukaryota > Metazoa > Mollusca > Bivalvia > Venerida > Veneridae > Saxidomus > Saxidomus purpurata. The sequence goes on from JAFMSR010000004.1 coordinate 1,475,848, forward strand.
CATTTATTTCAGTCCCATTTTATCAATCATGATGTGCTATTTGAACCCCTTTAATGTGACCGCAGGCATTTTATCATTTTATGCAATCTCTAAATGTGTGTTCTCTTAAATTTTGGGTTAAAGCGACTGCACTCCAAATTCTTAGTAAATTATATTTTTTTGGTAAAATCAATATATATTCAATTTGTCAGCATCAAGATTATTTTCTTTGTGTAAGAGCTAAAAATAAAGGTAGAAAAAAAATATTTACCCGAGCCAGGTTTTGAACTCGGATCTTTGCGCTTACAAAAAAATTACAGGGGCTTAACCTACTACACTACGAAGTCAGCTGATTTGATTAGAGTTAAAAATATTGATATACCAAAGAGCCCACCCCGTTAGTCACGGGGTGATATTTTCTACAATAAAAGTAAGTAAAACAACACATTTTAATTGTTTCTTTTGTTAGAAAACGTGTCACGTTATCATAATACAATGCCCCTGATACAGTAATGACAATTGTTTTCTTGAAATTGAAAATTTTCTTTTTTTATCGTAACTTGTCCATCTGGAGTGCAGTCGCTTTAAAGTTAAGGTAAAGGATTGCTGTCACTCACAGTGATTCATGTGAAATAGAATTTGGGAAAATGGTTTAGATTTTAATTTGAAAGATTAATTTCCAAGCAATTAATTCGGGCATGATCATCATGGCACTGATATACAGACAGATCATGATCTGCACTGGTCACAACTTGACAATATTATTAGTCTCCAGCAGAGTAAGAGTTAAATATAAATCACAAAACTTTATTACAAAAGCAAATATATTAATATACAGTGCAACCTCCATACAACAGTCAACAGTCGGGTGACTGGAAACTGGCTGTTGTCCAGAGGTGGTTTTTGTCAGAGGGAAGCAATTTTAATTGCTCTTTGTGGGTTTATGCTGTTGGTACTTATTAAACATTGTCTAGTGTGTTCCTTGTCCGTTTGAGAGGTTTTTTGTTTTCTGGAGTTTGGGGGTGGCTGTTGGTGGGAGGTAAAACATGGAAAAATCAACAGGGGGGATTCAAATTGACTGTTGTAAGGCGGTGGTTGTTGATGGGAGGTGACAGTTTGTGGAGGTTACACTGTAATACATTTATATGTTCATGTTTACTTTTCATCAAATTTAATAAATTGGTTCGTATTGTTTGAAAATGTTCGGTGTTTGTACTATAGCTACAGACTGTTTCAACACGGGTGTCTGCCTTTGTGACCAGTGCAGATCATGATCATCCACTTTTTCTGCTAGTATTTTCCAAGGCAGATTTTTATTCTGCTAGAGATTTTCGCTGCGTATATTCCTGCTTAGGCGGAATCCATGTAAATTTGTAACCTGAAATGCCTTTAAATGGAATATGCCTATAGTAAGGCGGAATTTCTCAGTTTTTCAGGGCTTAATTAAGTTTTCGTATGGGGACTCAATAATTTAGGATATACAGTAATACAGCTAACAGTTAACATGTCTAGACAGCCAGGGAAATCAACCGACACCTAGTTCAATATATTGTTTATCCCTTTTAGAACTTTTTAAAAGTGATAAATTTACTAGTTTACTAATTAATATCCAATCAGCAAGCATTAGTTAGCCCAACTAAACATATATAATTCTTAATTCTGGTTTGCCTCTGACAACACTCTTAATAAATCATAGTCTACGCCAAAACTATTATAATAGTTAACTATTATGAAGGTGAGTTAACCTGTACATCATGTGATGACAGCCGTACCACCAGGGAATTTTGAATATGTCGTAACTCTATTATTTATAATTTAGAAACAACAGGGAATGGTTGCGGAAACACGTAGGTAGGGATCGCCCAACGACTGTACTTGTAGCATTCCTGATTTGTCCTTCTGCTATTTCATACAAGTCATAATCTAAAAAACAAATCATAGTCTGCTTTAGTATGCCTAGGACTGGTTAGAAATTGTGGTCTGCAGGAGGTGGCAGTGATAGTTCTGTCTCTGTTGTTGGTCTTCTATTGCACTGGTTGAGATTAAACACACCAACATTACATGTTTTCGATTTATTAGATGTGCTTACTCATCTAAATGTAACAATAACAACAAGCCGGCTTCTGGTTACAGACTATATACCGGTAATAAACACGTAATATAAATCTCTAAAAATCTTCCCTTCAGCATGTTCAGTAGTTCAAAACATCTTAAAATTCTAGAGGGTTATTTTTCACTACCAGCTAGTATACGCTGTAATTTCCCCAAAAATCAGTCACAAAATGCACTAACTCTTTAATTTGGTTAACCTTAGGGGTTGGATATGCTATATAGTATAACTGTAAGGCCTAAAATTTAGATTAGTACCCGAATACCAAAGTTCTAAAAGCTTTCGCTCTGTTTCATTTAAGCTGACACTATAACTTATAATTGTAAACCTTTAATGTACTTTTAACAAATTGTAAATATTGTGATCATGTGATCACTCAGGAATGCAGTCTGATCGAGCTAGGGCTAATTTGGTAAGAAAGTGTATCAGTGTGTACTGTGTACTGTGTTTACACAATTCAGCAAGAATGACTTCAGTTTTTAGCAGACTACACTACTTTTTTTTTAATTAAAATTTACCTTCTATATAGATAATCTAAATCAATTTTTTGCTTTGCTAAAAATGTCCATCATTCTGTCAGTTTGCACAGTACACCATTTATTGTTCAAAAAGGGGAACTCAGTGAAAATTGACTGACTCAATAAGAGTAGACAACAGAACCAGCACAGAGGTGTTCAGCCTGATCATGATCTACACTTAGTTACAAAGGTTGCATTGCTTGCCACCAGCAGTGTAATGGATTTATATAAATGAAAAAAAAATTAAGATGAAAATAATTAGCTTGGAATATAATGCACTGTATAAAAGGTTGCCTTTTCACTGGTAAAATTTATGATATAAATGCTAATAGAACTGTATTGAATTGTGAACACGGTGTCCATGCAATATTCTTGTTAAATACCAGGTGCCTAGTGTAAATAGCATACTTTTCCAAAAAGTAATATACATGTGTAAAAATATATGCAGATTTAAGCATAATCTGTGAACGGTGACTACGGCAATATTGAATTGTATTAAAACAAAGTTTAAAATTAGTAAGTCTAGTGCAAAATACTCAATACATTGTCAAATAGCCCCTTCGACGCTTTACCACTGAATTTCTTAGCTTTACCCGACAATTTTGCTAAAATCCCAAGATAACGGTACTGACTTACTGTCAAACGGAGCTTATCTTAACTTAGGCGCTCTGTAAATGAGTATTTGTGGAAATCTTTAGCAGAGAAGTATATGAGTGCATTTTTGTGTACAATAGACCTCATGGGCAAGCTGATCCTCATGGAAATAAATTCATTTCTAAAAAAGTTAGTTTTTATGAATCTGTACAAAACATTGCAGGGTATGGTTTTTTGGTTTACCTAGCACAAAGTGCCAAGGTGAGCTATTTATAGGACTGGCCAGATAGCTGGTGAACTTAATTCTTATATACTGTATTAACTCTACCATTATTTACAAAAATATCTTTAAATTTATATTAATCATAGTCTGCAGTGTTAGGACTGGCTAGACAGCTGGTGAACTTAATTCTTATATACTGTATTAACTCTACCATTATTTACAAAAATATCTTTAAATTTATATTAATCATAGTCTGCAGTGTTAGGACTGGCTAGACAGCTGGTGAACTTAATTCTTATATACTGTATTAACTCTACCATTATTTACAAAAATATCTTTAAATTTATATTAATCATAGTCTGCAGTGTTAGGACTTGCCAGACAGCTGGTGAACTTAATTCTTATATACTGTATCAACTCTACCATTATTTACAAAAATATCTTTAAATTTATATTAATCATAGTCTGCAGTGTTAGGACTGGCCAGACAGCTGGTGAACTTAATTCTTATATACTGTATTAACTCTACCATTATTTACAAAAATACCTTTAAATTTATATTAATCATAGTCTGCAGTGTTAGGACTTGCCAGACAGCTGGTGAACTTAATTGTTATATACTGTATCAACTCTACCATTATTTACAAAAATATCTTTAAATTTATATTAATCATAGTCTGCAGTGTTAGGACTTGCCAGACAGCTGGTGAACTTAATTCTTATATACTGTATCAACTCTACCATTATTTACAAAAATACCTTTAAATTTATATTAATCATAGTGTGCAGTGTTAGGACTGGCTAGACAGCTGGTGAACTTAATTCTTATATATATACTGTATTAACTCTACCATTATTTACAAAAATATCTTTAAATTTATATTAATCATAGTCTGCAGTGTTAGGACTGGCCAGACAGCTGGTGAACTTAATTCTTATACTGTATTAACTCTACCATTATTTTCAAAAATACAGGAACACATCAGTAAATATTTGAATAAAATATTTTAAAATCTGATATGAAAGTATAATTTCTTCTTAAAAAATCAAATGAATAACAATAAAAATGAACTAAATGTACATTTAATGTAACAATTCTTGTAGTAAATGCATGAGCACTACATCTTAACAAAAAGTTCAATTTTAAAGGCTTGACTGGTGAAATTGTTCACATATTGACTGATTTTCTTTAATTTGAAATTATTGTTTCACTTTTTTGTTGTTGAACTTTTTGTTTTAAAAACAGATGCTCTGAGTTAATAGACTGGTTTGCCCATACATTTCCAAAACCATGTATCTGGAGACATTGTCTCAAAGATGTAACCCGGTTTATATAACATCATCATTATACATCATTAAATAACATTTTTTAACGAATTTAGTATTTGGCATTTTGAGTATTTTTAACCAGTATTTGACATACCTTTGTTATCTTGACATTTGATTATTATACCCTTATTATACAAAGTGTAAGGTGGGTATACTGGATTCAGCTTGTCTGTCCGTCTGTCTGTAGATGGAATCTTGTGAACACTAAATCTCCAATACCCCTGGTCAGAATTTAATGATACTTCACACAAGTGATAAGTACAATGCCTAGTTGTGCATGGTTTATGTTTCGAGTCTTGACATTTGATTATCATACCGTTATTGAGAATGTGGTGGTCATCATCAATTGAATATAAAATTAATATCATTTATAATCAGTAATCTTAACAAAGATTTCTCTGTTTCAGGATCATACCTACAACTGTGGACAACAACTGATCTGATTTCAATCTCATCATTGATAGGAAAAATAACTTCTGTGGACGATTTGATATGATGAAGACGCTGAACTTTCGTGTTACTTCAGTTAAAATATATAAATCAGCAAGGAGGTATAAATCAACCAACTGGATTGTATAGGATATTTTATGAATAAGTAATAATACTTAGGTTGCAAATATTCTATTATTTATGCTTTTGAAGTAATTTAATTTGACACCAGTTTTAGGGAGTGTCTCTTTAATATCATCTTACCAATGGTATAGGGTCATCATAGCTATATTGTTTTTTTTTATGACTATAGTTGAAACTATACATGTAGAGTATTTTAGCTTTATTTTCTGGAATTGTGCAGATCTGATCATGTACTTCATGTTCTCTGTTCAATCAGGTGAGCGATATAGGGCCATGATGGCGTATTTATTTAGTGTTTTTAGCTCAACTATTCGGAAAATATGGAGAGCTATTTGTAACAGTCACTTGTGCGTCAGCGTTGCCGCTTTGGTTAAAGTATTGCATGCTAGGTACTATCATGCACATATCTTAGTAACCACTTATGATATTGACTTGAAACTTTGTTCATGTCTTGCGGGGTGTCACATAGTCAAGTCAGATAACTCTTGTATAAATTTAGTGCAAATTATGACCCTTGTTTGACTTTGAAAATTTGTTTAAAGTTTTGCATGCAAGTTATATCATGCACATATCTCAGTAACCACTTATGGTAGTTATATCAAACTTAGCGATAGTGTTCAGGGGAACATTTTGTATCAAACAATTAATTTACCAAAAATTAATATAAATTATAGTGATAGATTTTGACTTTTTTAACGATTAAACTTTTCTAGTTTATATTATACTTAAGAGTCAGCAGAATTTTGTTTTGCTATTATACTGATAAAAGTTTTGTTCTATTAGCAAGCACCCACAATAGTCGAGCGTGCTGTCTTATGGACTCTGGTCACTGTGCCATTTTGACCTTCTTATTTGTAAATTTTCAGTCCACTTGGCCATTTTGACTTCGTTGTTTGTAAATTTTTAGCCACTGAGACATGTTGACCTTGTTAATTGTAAATATTTGGGTCACCGGCCATTGACCTTGTTGTTTGTACATGTAACTTCAGCCACTGCACCATTTTGACTCTGCTGATTGTAAATATTTGGGCCACAGAGCCATGTTGACCTTGTTTTTTGTAAATTTTGACCTTGTTAGCTCAACATATTTAGGCCACTGCGCCATTTTTATCTTGTTATTGGTAAATATTGGGGCCACTGGGACATTTTGCCCTTGTTGTTTGTACATATTTGGTCCATTGCGCCATTTTGACCTTGTTGTTTGTAAATATTTAGGCTGCTTGGCCACTTTGACCATGTTCTTTGTGAATATGTTTGGTCATATGCCATTTTGACCTTATTGTTGGTTAATACCTGGGCCACTGTGCCATTTTGACCTTGTTGTTGATAAATATTTAGGTCACTGCGCCTTTTTCACTTACCTGTTGGTTAATATTTGGGCCGTTGGGCCATTTTGACCTTGTTATTTGTAAATATTTGAGCCACTGTACCATTTTTACTTTGTTGCTTGTAAATCTTTGAGCATTGGCCATGAAACCTTGTTGGTTGTGAATTTTTTGGTCAAAACGACATTTTGACATTGTTGTTGGTTAATACATGGGCCACTGCGTCATTTTGACCTAGTTCTTTGTAAATATTTGGGTCTCTGTGCCTTTTTTACCTTGTTTGCAATACTACGCTGTTTTGACTTTGTTGTTGGTAAATATTTGGGCCACTGGGCCATTTTGACCTTGTTTGCAAATATTTTAACACTATGCCATTTTTACCTTGTATGTAAATATGTGGGCCACAGGGTCATTTTAACCTTGTTGTTTGTAAGTATTATTGCCACTGGGCCATTTTCACCATGTTGCTAGTAAATATTTGGGCCACCAGATCATTATGAATTGTTGTTTGTAAATATTATGAGGATCACTTAATTTTAGGCAAAACTTTAAAACTTGTGTTGTCTACAACCACAAGGCCTAGAGCTTAGATATTAGGAATGTAGCATTATAAAAAAGACCTCCACCAAGATTGTTCAAATCAGGACCCACTAGTCAAAATTGACCCTTTCAGCTATTGTTGACCCTATGTTATAGCCAATAGTAGGCTCAGTGATTGTTACCGGGGCATCATGGCCCTCTTGTTTAACATTTTTGTTTTTAATTTTTTGTGCTACCAGGTCATCTTGACCATGTTTGTAAACATTTGTGCCACTGCGCCATTTTGACCTTGTTGTTTGTAAACATTTGTGCCACTGTGCCATTTTGACCTTGTTGTTTGTAAATATTTGTGCCACTGTGCCATTTTGACCTTGTTGTTTGTATATATTTGAGGCTTTTGACATTTTTGTTGGCATATGTTTGGGCCCGGCCCGGTCCAATGTTTGTGCCACTGCACCATTTTAACCTTGTTGTTTGTATATATTTGAGGCTTTTGACATTTTTGTTGGCATATGTTTGGGCCCGGCCCGGTCCAATGTTTGTGCCACTGCACCATTTTAACCTTGTTGTTTGTATATATTTGAGGCTTTTGACATTTTTGTTGGCATATGTTTGGGCCCGGCCCGGTCCAATGTTTGGGCCACTGGGCCATTTGACCTTGTTGTTTGTATATATTTGAGGCTTTTGACATTTTTGTTGGCATATGTTTGCGCCCGGCCCGGTCCAATGTTTGGGCCACTGGGCCATTTTGACCTTGTTGTTTGTAAATATTTGAGGCTTTTGATACTTTTGTTGGTATATGTTTGCGCCACCGGTCCAATATTTGGGTCACTGGGCCATTTTAACCTTGTTGTTTGTAAATACAGTGGAACCTGTCTAATCTGAACCTGTTCGGACCAGATAAATTGTTCGGATTACAAAGGTGTTCAGACTAGAATGGTTGTATACCAAGGCAATTTAAAGTACTGTATATTTACATGTATGTGTGAGCCAAAGTTAATATCTGCATATGTTACCATGTTATCAGAACTATTGACAAATCAAAGTACTTAAGTACTATAAGGCGGTCATGTATGCAAACTGGCTTTTAAGAGACAAATTTTAATCCAGTCATTTTGGCTTTAAATTAAGTTACTTACATAATGGACTGACTGTTTTACCAGTTTAACACAAATTTTAACCCATTTTTGTTTTATAAAGCAGGCGACTGTTGTAAAAAATTAAGCTAAAAATTGTCATTACAGTACATACTCATGATTGAGTAAGTTTTGTCTGTTTTCAATTCCTGTTTAATTCAAACGAAACTGTATATCAAAACATGCATATTTCAAAATCATCCTTTTCATCGTTGTTATAGTCTTATAAACAACTCTTTGTCGTCCTGACGCTCAGTTTTAAACCACTCAGGCCTCCGGCCATCATGGTTAATTACTGCACATCAGACTCCAAATCATTGATTACCGTATTAGACAATGAACACCGCTGGAACGGATGTTATTTCATAACATTTGAAGTTATTGCATGCACACTGACAGTAACTGTTGTTTTTACACTTTTGAATGCTATATTATATGTTGTAGAGAAATACATGTACATGTAGGTTCTTGTCTGTTTTCTGTAAGTATATATACATGTTATATCTTTGGCAATGTATGTTTATGTATGCATCACCTTTAAATGATATCAGCAATGTAATATATTTCAACGAAAAACGAGAAAATATATATAATTATGTATTACATCATTGTATTTGATCATTTACATGTAAGCACATATTAAAAAGTAATAAAATATGTTGACTTTTCTCATCTGTCAATTAATCTCAAACAAATCTTCTAGAAGGTTTATAATGTCGGAGTCGTTTTTTCCCTTCCAGACTTACCCCATCTTAAGAGAACGATACATAATTATACCCCCGAAACAATGTTTAGGGGGTATAATAGGAGTCACCCGGTGGTTGGTTGGTTGGTCGGTCAGGTGGTCCATTGCATTTTCCTTGTTCCGAGCATAACTTGAAAACTACTGGTTGAAATCCAACACAATTTCATAAAATGGTCAATCACAGTGAGAGGACATGCAGTGAACAGAAACCATAACTCCATCTTGAGTAATAACAGATTTATTGCCCTTAGTAACTTTTCCTCGTCCGGAGCATAATGTGAAAACCACAGGTTGATATTCAATACAACTTCATACAATGGTCAAGCAAAAGGAGAGAAGGTGCAGTGTACAAGAACCATAACTCTATCTTGACTAAGTACAGAGTTATTGCCCTTTGTTACTTTCCGTTGTCGTGAGAAAAATTTGAAAACTACTGGTTGGAGTTCAATACAACTTCATATAATGGTCAATCACTTTGAGAGGAAGTGCAATGCACAAGAACCATAACTCCATCTTGACTAAGTACAGAGTTATTGCCCTTTGTTACTTTTCTGTGCAGAGCATAATTTGAAACTACTGGTAGGAATTCAATACAACTTCATACAATGGTCAAGCACAATGAGAAGAAGTGCAGTGTACAAGAACCATAACTCTATTTTGAGAACTTACATAGTCATTGCCCTTTGTTACTTTTCATTGTTTGAGGCATAACGTGAAAACAATTGTTTTAAATTCAAAACAACTTCATACAATGGTCAAGCACAAAGAGAGGAAGTGCAGTCTACAATAACCATAACTCTTTATTGAGTAATAAAAGATTGATTTGCCTAAGTAAACTACTGGTTGAAATGCAATACCACTTCATACAATGGTCAATCACATTGGAATTCAATACAACTTCATACAATGGTCAATCACATTGGAATTCAATACAATTTCATACAATGGTCAATCACTTTGAGAAGAGGTGCAGTGTACAATAACCAAACCTCTATCTTGAGTAATTACAGAGTTATTGTCCTTTGCTACTTTTCTTTGCGCAGAGCATAATTTGAAACTACAGGTCATTTCCTCTGAGAAGACATCTTTCTTGGTAAAATAAGAGCTGCTTGTAATTGTGCTCCTGGGACTTTAATAAAAGAGGTAAAACATGTTTCTTGGTTAAAAATAGCTGCTTGTAATTGTGCTCCTGGGAATTTAATAAAAGAAGTAAGACATGTTTCTTGGTAAAAAAAGAGCTGCTTGTAATTGTGCTCCTGGGACTTTAATAACAGATGTAAGACATGTTTCTTGGTAAAAAAGAGCTGCTTGTTATTGTGCTCCTGCGACTTTAATAGAAGAGGAAAGACATAATTCTTAGTAAAATAAGAGCTGCTTGTAATTGTGCTCCTGGGACTTTAATAAAAGAAGTAATACATGTTTCTTGGTAAAAAAGAGCTGCTTGTAATTGTGCTCCTGGGACTTAAATAAAAAAAGTAAGACATGTTTCTTGGTAAAATAAGTGCTGCTTGTAGTTGTGCTCCTAAGACTTTAATAAAAGATGTAAGACATGTTTCTTGGTAAAAAATAGCTGATTGTAATTGTGCTCCTGGGACTTTAATAGAAGAGGAAAGACATGTTTCTTGGTAAAAAAGAGCTGCTTGTAATTGTGCTCCTGGGACTTAAAAGAAGTAAGACATGTTTCTTGGTAAAATAAGAGCTGCTTGTAATTGTGCTCCTGGGACTTTAATAAAAGAGATAAGACATGTTTCCTTGTAAAAAAAGAGCTGCTTGTAATTTTGCTCTGGGCTTTAATAAAAGAAGTAAGACATGTTTCTTAGTAACAAGGAGCTGCTTGTAATTGTGCTCCTGGGACTTAAATAAAAGAAGTTATACATGTTTCTTGGTAAAATAAGAGCTGCTTGTAATTGTGCTCCTGGGACTTTAATAAAAGAGGTAAGGCATGTTTCTTGATAAAAAAAGAGCTGCTTGTAATTGTGCTTCTGGGACTTTAATAAAAGAAGTAAGACATGTTTCTTGGTAAAAAAAAAGAGCTGCTTGTAATTGTGCTCCTGGGACTTTAATAAAAGAGTTAAGATATGTTTCTTAGTAAAATAAGAGCTGCTTGTAATTGTGCTCCTGGGACTTAAAAGAAGTAAGACATGTTTCTTGGTAAAATAAGAGCTGCTTGTAATTGTGCTCCTGGGACTTTAATAAAAGAGATAAGACATGTTTCCTTGTAAAAAAAGAGCTGCTTGTAATTTTGCTCTGGGCTTTAATAAAAGAAGTAAGACATGTTTCTTAGTAACAAGGAGCTGCTTGTAATTGTGCTCCTGGGACTTAAATAAAAGAAGTTATACATGTTTCTTGGTAAAATAAGAGCTGCTTGTAATTGTGCTCCTGGGACTTTAATAAAAGAGGTAAGGCATGTTTCTTGGTAAAAAAAAAGAGCTGCTTGTAATTGTGCTTCTGGGACTTTAATAAAAGAAGTAAGACATGTTTCTTGGTAAAAAAAAAGAGCTGCTTGTAATTGTGCTCCTGGGACTTTAATAAAAGAGTTAAGATATGTTTCTTAGTAAAATAAGAGCTGCTTGTAATTGTGCTCCTGGGACTTTAATAAAAGAGTTAAGACACGTTCTTGGTAAAATAAGAGCTGCTTGTAATTCTGCCCCTGGGACTTTAATTAAAGAAGTATGACATGTTTCTTGATAAAAAAAGAGCTGCTTGTAATTGTGCTCCTGGGACTTTAATAAAAGAGTTAAGACATGGTTCTTGGTAAAATAAGAGCTGCTTGTAATTGTGCTCCTGGGACTTTAATAAAAGAAGTAAGGCATGTTTCTTGATAAAAAAAGAGCTGCTTGTAATTGTGCTCCTGGGACTTTAATAAAAGAAGTTATACATGTTTCTTGGTAAAACAAGAGATGCTTGTAATTGTGCTCCTGGGACTTTAATAAAAGAAGTAAGACATGTTTCTTGATAAAAAAAGAGCTGCTTGTAATTGTGCTCCTGGGACTTTAATAAAAGAAGTTATACATGTTTCTTGGTAAAACAAGAGATGCTTGTAATTGTGCTCCTGGGACTTTAATAAAAGAAGTTATACATGTTTCTTGGTAAAACAAGAGATGCTTGTAATTGTGCTCCTGGGACTTTAATAAAAGAAGTAAGGCATGTTTCTTGATAAAAAAAGAGCTGCTTGTAATTGTGCTCCTGGGACTTTAATAAAAGAAGTTATACATGTTTCTTGGTAAAACAAGAGCTGCTTGTAATTGTGCTTCTGGGACTTTAATAAAAGAAGTAAGGCATGTTTCTTGATAAAAAAAGAGCTGCTTGTAATTGTGCTCCTGGGACTTTAATAAAAGAAGTTATACATGTTTCTTGGTAAAACAAGAGATGCTTGTAATTGTGCTCCTGGGACTTTAATAAAAGAAGTAAGACATGTTTCTTGGTAAAATAACAGCTGCTCCTGGGACTTTAATAAAAGAGAAAAGAGTTTGCCTGAAGTGAGAAATCTTGACAATCTATAAATCACGATCATACAAAAGTGATAATTTCTTTAAAATGAAACACTTATTATCAAGTCCTGAAACACATAGTTTCATGTTAGTGGACCAAAGTGTGCGTGCAACAATTCTCTTTGTTGTGTTGTTAATATGATATTTCACGACATTATCGTCTCAAGGTTACACATTGATAAAACTGTAGTTTGAAAGAATGAATATTGTATACCACCAAAGGAACGTTTACACGGTTAACCCCCTCCTTAAAGGGCCGTTTACACAGTTAACCTTGATGTAAAAACTCTAAGGTAACATTGCTTTAAGTAGTACTTATAAATCATGACAGTTTACACATCACAGTAAATCATTGTTAACTTTATGCAACATAATTATTTCCCAATAAAACCTTTTGCACAATGGAAACTTTCAAAACTTGATAATATGTTTGTTTTGTAAAACCCTAGTGTTGCTACATGTATTAAGGATATTGTTTAATAGGAAGACATTGGGTAAGATCCTGGACTACTTTTTGGGTCGATTGTTAAAATCGAGCCAATGTTAACAGAGTATATCGGCCTTACGGCCGAACGCACAACATACAAACAAGTAGTTCCATATAAACAGTTGTTAGGCATTATAGCGATTTCTGTTTTCAAAATTATATAGTAATAAATCTAAATAATTTAAAAACATTTCAGAATAGAATTATATTATTTCGTTATTGTTCTTTAAATGTGTAATTAATCGTAAATACTATTAATGCGCGAAAGAACGACTTGGACATAAAAATTTATAACAACTCGTTTTTTACCAGTAACTCTATACTCGGTGAACATAGAGCAGTTGGTAGAGATTGAATTGGATGTTGCGCTGACTTACTGCAGCGGACGCGAGTTCGAAACCCATCAAATACAGGGTTTTTTTTACATTTTTCTTCTGTTTTACTTATAATTTTAAGACTTTAAACCATTTTAAATGTTTTACAGCAAATAATCATAGAAAACTTCATTCATGTCAAACTTATAAGGATAATGTTAATAAGACATACTGTATACATATTATTCGATAACAGTAAAGTTCAGTCAGTAGTCGTGTCAGGTTTTGCTTGTACAACCAGAATAGGTTTCCTTGGGTTCTTTTGGGGCCATGCCTCAACATCAATCATCACCAATTTCTAGAATATTTACATGTCAGTTTTGTTTGTGGGCCCGCTGTGATACTTTGTATCACTGTTTTTCTTGTTCAGTTATTAATTTACTCTGTGTCTTCTTTGATCTTGCTCATTGTTCAGTTTTTGCCTACAATTTAGGATAGGAATTTATTTTGTATTATTGACACAATACAATTTACCCTATGGGTAAATCCCATAACTTTTGAATGACATTAAAAGTTGTGCAAACTTTGAATTTTCAGTTCAGGTTTGTAAAAATCCACTTCTCAGTTACCATTCACAGCTATGATACTTTATAGGGTAGTTGAACATACATGTAGTCACTGAATGCAAAAGGTAAGCACATGTGTTCCTATCAAAAGTAAAGTTTACACATATGGTTAAAGGTCAAACTCTGTGGACATTTGAGAGGCAATCGACCCTCCAGCACTTTCAGTCCTTTGATTATATTAAGGAATAATTGAAATATCTAACTAAATTCATATTTCTTTTGAAAATATGCAATCGTTTTCTTTTTGCGTTGTTATTCCATTTTAAGCCATTTGTCTAAATTATCACCATAATTACACACCCCAGCACATTGCTCTGGAATTTTAATGTAATCTGGATAATTACGAGGTTGGTGCACTAAGACTGGCTTCATCCCAAAACACAGTAACCGTCGATCAAAGTTTATAAATAAAAGTTTACTGTCTAAACGGGCCTTAGAAGATCGGTAGGAAGTTAGAAGTAGCAGTAAACAGTGAGCAGTAGCATAATCATAAAACGTGACGTTGACAGTGGCAGTAGCAGTAGCACAGCAGTATCAGTAGCTCACCAGTATCAGTAGCTTAGCCGTAGCAGAAGCTTAGCAGTTGCACAGCAGTGGCACTCGCTTAACAGTAGCAGTAGCTTAGCAGTTTCACAGCAGTGACAGTAGCTTAGCCGTAGCAGTAGCTTAGCAGTTGCACAGCAGTGGCAGTCGCTTAACAGTAGCAGTAGCTTAGCAGTTGCACAGCAGTGGCAGTCGCTTAACAGTAGCAGTAGCTTAGCAGTTGCACAGCAGTGGCAGTCGCTTAACAGTATCAGTAGCTTAGCCGTAGCAGTAGCTTAGCAGTTGCACAGCAGTGGCAGTCGCTTAACAGTAGCAGTAGCAAAGCAGTTGCACAGCAGTGGCAGTCGCTTGACAGTAGCAGTAGCTTAGCAGTTTCACAGCAGTGACAGTAGCTTAGCCGTAGCAGTAGCTTAGCAGTTGCACAGCAGTGGCAGTCGCTTAACAGTAGCAGTAGCAAAGCAGTTGCACAGCAGTATCAGTCACTTAGCAGTAGCAGTCGCTTAACAGTAGCTTTGCAGTAGCAGTAGCATTGGCAGTAGCTTAACAGTTCCACATCAGTGACAGTAGCTTAGCAATTGCACAGCAGTGACAGTAGCTTAACAGTTGCACAGCAGTGACAATAGCTTAACAGTTGCACAGCAGTGACAGTAGCTTAGCAATTGCACAGCAGTGACAGTAGCTTAACAGTTGCACAGCAGTGACAATAGCTTAACAGTTGCACAGCAGTGACAGTAGCTTAACAGTTGCACAGCAGTGACAGTAGCTTAGCAGTGACAGTAGCTTAACATTTTTTTTGCACAGCAGTGACAGTAGCTTAACAGTTGCACAGCAGTGACAATAGCTTAGCAGTTGCACAGCAGTGACAGTAGCTTAACAGTTGCACAGCAGTGACAGTAGCAAAACAGTTGCACAGCAGTGACAGTAGCTTAACAGTTGCACAGCAGTGACAGTAGCTTAACAGTTGCACAGCAGTGACAGTAACTTAGCAGTAGGTAGCAATAGCCTAGCGGTAGCAGTTGTTTAGCACTAGCAGTAGCTGTAGGAAGCCGAGCAATTGCCTGCGATAACCTGTTTCAGCGATTAAATTTCAAAATTATGAAAAGTTAATAAATTGAAAGAACATTTGACATTTCTTTTTTTGTGATTTTGAAAAATGCAGATACTGTATTTGAGGTGAGATGTAGCCATTTTAACAGTTATGGCCACGGCTTGATGTCGTAGTATATAAAGAGTAAACATTATGGGTGACAGAGTGGTCGCACCGAATATACCTCGAACGAGGTTGGTGGACCCAATAAGCACAATTACAAAGTGACAGAGTGGTGTAGTGGTAACATGCTGGTCTGTCAATCCAGAGATCCCAGTTCAGGTTCCGGTCCCATCACCGGAAAGTTATGAGATGCTATTTTGTGTCGCTCACCCAACTTGCGACCTAGTATGCATGAGCGGGTCCGTGGCGTAATAACTGATCCTCAGCCGAAAACGACCCGAGTGCTTTGTTGTATTGTCTACTCTCCGGCTTCGCATCGCCGTGTACTTGATGTACTATGAGACAAATGACAGCAGGATAAAAATTGAACAAATTTTAAAGTGCACAATAAAAGATGAGCAAATTATTGTTTTAGCAGACTGTAGAATGGGGTACACTTAGTGACAAATCAATTTAAGAGATACAATGCCCACTTCAAACATGAAAATTTCTGTAACAGAATAATATCGTAATATGTGCCTTTGTTGTTTTTGATGTTTCTTTAAATTGACCGTCATCGTAATCATATAGATTTTTCCTGTCAAACGGTAAAGTTTTTTCTGAACAAGTCATTGTTACACTCCGAGGTCACTGTTTTTATCTGTATTAGTATAATGACCGTTTCAGTATGTTTCTGGTTTTCCTCCACTCACTTAATTAAAACCTGTATAGCTCCATTTCGGAAATATTGTTATAAATTTTACACACATCATAAAGCCTTGGGTGAAGCAGAACGTTAACAGTGCCGGTGTAATATTAAATTTTGACCCCGTTGAAAATTGACCCCAAGGGTCATTTTTCAACGTTGAGAATTGACCCTGCCACCATTTCAACGTTAAATTTTGATCAAAAAGTCGTTGAGACCTGATCAGTCGTTAAATTTTGATCAACAATGGGGTCATTTTTTAACGGTTAGTTAAATTTAAGCTAAAGGTCGGAGATCGTCTATTTGTGGTAGAGAAACACTGGGCATAATCAGAAACTCACAGGCTTCTTAAAAATGATTTCACAAGGCCGAGCCCGGACTCAAACTGTCAACTTCGCCGAGGTAGGCAAGATCATCTATACATTGGACAGGGAACTGTTAACGAAAGTTTACATTGTAACACAATGATTTCCGATAGATGTGTGTGTGTGGTATGAGTTCGACATGCACATCGAGACTTCCACACAGGGAGCATCTTTTCCGACCATAACAAGGTATTTTTATCTCATATTTATGGCCATTTTACGAACTTGTATAATCTACTGTTTTAATTCATTTAAAGAATGTACAGCTAGCCATGGCTTTTAGAAATAGTCTCTTATAATTCTGTTTAGAATGACCATATGCTTTTATGGTTTTATATGGTGTGTATAAATTACTACAAATCGACCTGTATAATATCTTTCCCGTTTGATACTTTGCCCGCGTTTCAAACTTCAAACAAAAACACCGATAGTTTGATATTGCCGCAAATATACGTCACAGTTACTCTTGTAGGCGAATAAAAATTAGTTGGTGTTTTAATTTATGTGTTGGTTTCTAATCATATTCAACACTTATATTTAAACTAAAATATAAAGTCAACATTTTTACATTTTATATGTATACGCAGCCTACCGAAGGCACATCATGGAAAGCACGTGCAACTTTCCCGCCAAAATACGTATAAATTAGCTCTTGTTATACGATAACAAAAACCATGTCGATATTAATAATGAGCGAGATGGGGTTGTTGTAGATAATGTATATAGCACTGTTTCAACATAATACAATTGTGAAAGTATTATTTCAGTCAAGAGCATCTTGAGTTTTAAAAAGTACATGTATGTCATGAGGCGTTCTTAAATTTCAAGCAATTCAATAAAGCTAAGGTTAAAACGTTGTGTGGTACATGTCTTGGCAGAATAATAGTGGAAAAACACATAAACGAAAATTTTGCAGGCTCGGTTTGATTGTGCCTGTCATGGACGGTAGCATGTTTGAAAACATTTCTGTTGCATATATTACTGAATATACAAATTTGCACTAAATTTAAAATGTAATATATATAGGCAACGGGAGCTCAAATTGGTTTTCGTGTGAGCTTGTGTGCGTGATATCGATATCAAGCACACTTCCGACCATATCAGGCGCACTTCCGCTGCGCAAAACATCCATATTTTATACGTCCACTGACAGAATGTCAAGTATATAAAATAACAAATAGATCTATTAAAAAAAAGATTGCATGATTTATTAACATAATATTGTTAGCTTACTCTTTGGGTTGTTGAAAAATGTTAACACAAAAAACTACAGCCATAGAATGTATGAATTTGAAACACATATTTGAAAGGAAATGATGACAGCATCATCAGACAACGTTGACGTTCCCGCGCATTAGGTCCACCAATTAAAAAAAAACTTACTTGGAATGAGGTAAGTGTGTACCTGGGAATGAGGTAATGTCTGTGCGTTCTGATTGGTCAGTCATGTAAATAAAAACAAAAATAATATCAAACAGGGAATGCCACATACCAAGAAGTGATCTTTTTATATGTGTAATTAAGTATTATGTTTTCTCGCGTTTATGGTAGAATGAGCCACCCCATATTTTTAACAGACTGGGATCTATTTATGTCCTTGATATTTTCAAACAAGACTTAAGACTGCGCAAAATGACATGCCTGATTACAATCAATTCAAATTTAGTTGTTTTTTTCTGATGCTGAATATAATGAAATGATAGAATTCTTTCATTAGACGGATGTTTCCGATAAAGTGCTCTCCTATACGTGCCATGCGCAAGATTGTAGTATATGCGCGTTCGTACTGTCAAACACAAATACAAGGGGCCTCCGTGGCCGAGTGATTAAGGTAACTGGCTTCAAATCACTTGCCATTCACCGATTTAGGTTCGAGCCCCATTCAGAGCGTTGAATTCCTTATGTTAGCATGCCATCCGGAAGGTCGAAGATGGATTCTGGAGAATAGATAAATATTGAACTCGGTTATTGCCTAAAATACTGTCATTTTCCGGCAATGAAATACATCGGTTCAGATTAAATTTTCCATATTACACATTGTGAAATCTGACGCTGTCTCGCTGGTCGTTACGTCAGTTCTGACGTCATTAAAACGTAAAACTTTTCTCTTGCGAGCTTTTTTTGTCAATGACTGTGAGCAGTAGCATTGGAAAACCAACATAATTGCCTTGCGAGCGGTATGGATCCGCGCAGTCTAATCAGGATCCATAGTGTGCGTTTGAAGACCCTATAGGCCTAGATGTTGCAAACAGTATAAATCCTGATCACAATGCGCGGATATCCAGGCCGATCTGGGTTCATACTGGTCGATAAGTTATTGTATTCATTTTCCACGTGTCACAGCTTCTGTATATTTTGGAGATTCATTATCAGTAAATGTGTATGATAAAAGGAAAATTGTACGACTTTGTTGTTCTGATGGATTGTATCACTCTCGTCGACTGTGTAAAGACGTCTTCCCGTTCGTCCTATCCACGGGAGGTGAACCAGCAACCGGAACCTCTCGAGGTAAAATAAACAGAAAAATTGTTGGTACTGATGTAATATCACGTTAATTTCACTCGTGAACGCCAAAAGTAGTTATTTTCACTCGTCGCTGCGCCACTCGTGAAAATATCACTTTTGGTGCTCACTCGGTGAAATTATATCGTGATCTTACACCGAAACCAACAATTATCCTCTAGGCCTATATAATATTTCACATGATTGCCTTATAATGTTTATCTAATGACTTGTTTGCTGTGACGTATTGTGAAGTGGTAGTTTAATATACATATCTGCTTTAAAAAGATGTTCTGATTGATAACCTACTTGTTAAATCTATTTTGTCGTCTAAATAATGCTTTGTTGAAAAAAGAACAGAAAGAACAGACTAATTATCATTCCAATCGCTTTTTGTGTTGCATGATCATAATTATACAGCACTTTTCTTTCAATCCTATATGTTGAAAACTTTCCAAATCTGTTGACCTTGAATTCTAACTGCCTGGATGACATTAACGTTTAAAGGGAGAGTACTCGCTATTTATCTCACTTTATTTACACCCCCTGAATATTCAAGCTGAATTTCTTTTTCGTGTGTCTCAGTGTTACACCCTAGCGCGAACATATCGTACTTTAGACCTCATTAGAAATCAATAATTTATAATAATTATCATCGATAAACTTAAGTTGAAGAATGATATAAATGAAAGGGGGCATACTTCTATAATTATGTCTATGTAGGATGTTCAAATATTTAGCGTGAGAACCTTATTTTTGATTTGTGAAGACCGAAATTTGACTTTGGATATTATTAATCGCCGCATCCGTGGTCAAGTGGTTAAGGTCGCTACTTGTAATCACAAAACCTGTCACTGATTTAGGGCCGTTGGTTCGAGTCCAGCTACCGACCATGCCTATTTATATGGGAAAGCTGGGAGTTTCTTGTGGAGGCCCTCTACGGTAGCGATCTAGTACTGTTTCTTCTCAGGAATGATGGTTAGGTAAACTGCCCGCCTGCATATGACTGAAATACTGTTGAAAAACGGCGTTAAACTCAAAACCAAATAAAAATCATTTGAAATAACCTGGCAACCGATGCGACATTGGATCAGCTGACAGAAAATTTTGATTGTACATCTGCGAGATTTAATTAGACGAGCGGATGTGAATATACACGAAATACGTAAGATTTCGTGAAACATATGAACCACATATTTTCCTGCATACGATGTTTATGTTGTAAATACAACAGAAGAAAGAATTCAACGGTATTGCTTGGTAATCTTAGCGAAAGTTTAATCTGTTAATCTTAACTATTCTTTTATTACTATAACAAGTTTTGAAATTGGAAACTAAATCTTGTGTCAGACCACGATCTGACCTACCATGATAAATTGCACTTGTTGCTGTCCCGTTAATATTCGAATTAAATCGAAGTGGGACAAACTGTAGATCTCAATATATTCGTCAACTGGTTCTTGAGAAAAAAGTTACTCTGTGTGATCAGACGTATTTGCTATGTTTATCGACTGGAATTCGATCAGCCTGGACTAAACTCTTAAAACTGTAAAATCCAAATCGGTTATAAAGTGTATTTGTTTGTCGAACGACTTTTTTATCAATACTACTAAACAGGATAGGAACTAGAAATCTATCATATCTATGTGTTGCTTCTGTGTAGAAATATCTTTGGACATAGATTTACGCCAAACTCATGACAATTTACATCCTCCTGTGGATATTCACTATAAGCTTGACATCACACAGACAATGGCACGAATCGGTCGAGATTTCGTGCCGATATAAATGACGTCATAACGTTGATGACGTCACAAAAGTTTATACCCGACGCTTCCCGAATCAATCCCAATACTGTTTAATATGTTCAATGTTACTGAGACATAATAGTCTGTCCTTCAACTAATATCTAATATTCCATCTTTAAATAACCTATTAAATGCTGGCATGGCACTCAACGTAGTATATCAATTAGTCCGATTTTGGCCCCGTGGCACAGAACTGGTTAATGATTTTGTTTTCAGTATGAAGTGTTCGGTCTCCCTCGTGGTGTTCCGCCTGCAACGATAGATTTTGCGTCAGTGGAGTGTCTAAGACCTACCTCGTATTACATGTATTACCTAGAGAGAAGAAAGCGGTAACAACATCAGACAGCTCCGTTTATTTTTTGGTAGATTCTATCGTGTCCCTGTCTTTTAGATTTTTCTTGTATTTCTAATGTAATAATTGTATTTTTGGTTGGGAATACGATAAAACATGTCTGCTTCTGGAATGCGTGCTACGTATTTTTTCAAAACTGAACTAATCAGACATTTATCTATTACATGGTGACAGTTAAAGGGAGATTATGATTCATATTAACGTTAAGAAGATCGTTACAAAGTCTATCAAGTATTTCCCCTTTCTCACATTCACACATACAAAAAGGCTGGGCAAATGGTTATTACAACACTAGCTTTTGTTGGTTTAATGTCAATGCAAAAAGGGTTAAAACAACATTATTTGCCCTGAGCTGCATGCCTATATATATACAATTTAAATGCATTTGTTTATCACGTGACTTATGGCGAACAATTTGAAAAATTTTGTGCTCTGAGAAAAAAGTGAAATATCATATTATAAGCGGTTATATTGAAAGAATAAAATAGTTCTAGTGTTGAATGAATATAGGTTGAGCATGTTGAACATAGAAATTTGATTTTGAAAACTGCAAAACGAAGGATATTTTAAAAATCTGATTTTTACCTGTGTTTTACCTGTGGTTTGTTGTGGACTTATAAAACGTTTTACCTGGATTACCTGAATTATATATTGGATTATAACAGGGATAGTTGTCAATCGGATAAACGATTTGTTATAATCATGATGTTGGTATGTTATCTTTTGCATAGACTAAAATAATGCTCAAATGCCTCCAAAAAAGAAGGACAAAGACAAATCTCAGAAACAAGATGTGAACACTGTAAAAGTTGTAAAAGCTAAAAAGAGGAAAAATGCTTTAGTATCTCCTGACAATTTAAATTTGTTACCAGAGAAGCGCTCAGATTCTCGTATATCACCCACGGGAACAACTCTTATAGATCCGACTGTGTCATGTAGTGTTGTGGGTAGTACAATGGCATCACAGGCGCCGTCAGGATATGTGCAACCTATGAATATGTCTTCTATGACAAATATGAACACTTATCAGACTCAGCCAGGAGCCTTCTACACACCATTGTCTCATCCGCCACCTAACTCTCAATTTATGAACTCACCCCCGCAGTTCCAGTCAAATACCCCCCCCAGGTCTGCAATGCTTACAATCATGGCTTCCAAAAGTCAGTGCTTGATCAACTATCGTCTTTAGATCAACGTCTCAATAAACTAGACTCCATAGAAAAACAATTGTCTAATCTTTCTCTCAAACTCAGTAATATGGATACTCGAGTTACCTCCCTTGAAAGTTCAGTTCGCAAAGTTGATTCCAGGGTAACAGAAGTTGAAGCAAGTAGAGCATTTGACTCGCAGACTTCTGAGGAGCTAAAATCTAAAAATGCAGAACTTGACAAAGTTTTGCAGGCGGAGCGTATTAAAATGAATAAATTATCCACTGAGTTCGAATCCATGAAATCCATGTCAGATGATATTGAGGACCTACGATCTCGATCAATGCGTTGTAATCTTTTATTCCATGGCTTTGAAGAGGAAAAAACACCTGTTGCTAGAAAATCTGAAAACTGTGCTAAGATTGTTCTAGATTATTTGCATAACTCATTACATATTACAGATGCACATAACACAATAAAGATCGAAAGAGCCCATAGGCTTTCACCTAGATATGATAGTCAGAAAACAAGACCAATTGTGGTTATGTTTAACCATTTTCCTGATAAAATCTTAGTGAAACAAAGGTCACAGGAGCTTTGGAAAGCGTACAATGAAGCCGTAAGAGCCTCTTCTTCCGGTGCTAAAAATCCCAGATCTTCCGGTATGAATGCTACGGCATCAAATAATGATACCACTGAAACGGCAGAGAGTATAATGCAGGAAGATGTACAGGCCGAGCCGTCCCGTCCGGAGATCCGTGTTAGCGACCAATTTCCGAAGTCAATACAGGATCGCAGAAAATTTCTACTTCCGGCTATGATCAATGCCAAGAAACGCGGCAAAGTGGCGTATTTATCATACGACAAACTTTATATTGACAATAAAATGTATACTGTTGATACAGTGTCATCCTCAGGCTATGATACTAGCTAGGAAACTGATCAGAGACAATTAACTTTCCTCTTATGGAATTTACAGGGTATCCGCTCAAAGTTAGAAGACCCTGATTTCTTAAATCTTGTTTGTGATTTTGATATTCTTCTGTTTACTGAAACTTGGAATGCGTCTTATCAAAATGTGAATATTGACGGATATGAATGTTTTAAATGTCCACGTCCGAAATTTAATAAAAATGCTAAACGCTCCAGTGGGGGAGTGATTGTGTATTTTAAAAGATGTTATAAAAATTATATACATCTATTGAATATTGATCATAGAGGTTTTATCTGGTTTAAACTTGATAGAAAAGGTTTACAGTCTAATAATGACGCCTATTTTTGTATTTGTTATATTCCCCCTGAGGACTCAGCTGTTAACCGAAATGTCAACTCTCTATTGTATGATTTAGATATCTTCGAACTTTTAAATACAGAAATACGTAAATATTGCTGATAAAGGCGACATCTACTTATTAGGTGACCTGAATAGCCGTACGGGCACTGAACCGGATTATGTTCACGATCTGCATTTGGATAGATTTGTTGATTTTCCCGAGTCCGTTATGTCATTTGCCAATTTACCTGTGCGTAAAAATCATGACAACAATTTAAATAATTATGGGTCAAAATTGTTGACTCTTTGTAAAGAAAATGGTCTTTGTATTATGAATGGTCGAAAAGATGAGGGCAAATGTACTTACAATTCAGTATATAGAAACAAACCGGTATCTAGCTTGGTTGATTACGTGATTTCAAACTTAGAGTGTTATAGTAATATCTGTAATATGTGTGTTCTTGATATAAATGAATATTCTGACCACTGTCCAATAACATTTTCGATATGCTGTTGTATACATGATAAACAAAATGAGTATTTTGAATTTGATAAACTTGTATGGGACTCGTCAAGGCACAATGACTTTGTTAATTTAGTACAAAGCAAATGCGAAAGGTTTAAAGAAATTAATGAGAAACTGTTACTAGGTGAAAATGATATAGATCAATGTATGAAGTCTTTTTCGGATACCGTACATGATATTTCTTTTTCATGTTTTGGTAAAACATATAATCGACATGGCCCGAGGAAACGTAAGGCTCTCTGGTTTAATGACGAGTGTAAAGAAGCTAAAAAAAAGTTTTACGATTCTAAAAGGGTATACACCCGTTTTAAATCGGAAGAGAACAAATTGCATATGCTTTATTGCAGAAAAGTCTTTGTAAAAGTTAAAAAAATGTCTAAATTTAAATTCTATAACAAAGAAAAGGTAAAAATTGCTGATATGAGCAAAACCTCCCCGCGTAAATTTTGGAAATATATAAAAAAATTTAGAGAGTCTAGTCATAATGAATCCAATGTTAATCTTGATGATTTTAAAAATTATTTTCAAGGTATATCAAATGATAATGAGGGTCATATCCCGAATGATGATTTTTCTTCTGTACGTGATGAAACATTGCATGTTGAGTTTCTTGATAGAGCTATTTCTATAGAAGAAGTTAAAAAAACAATCTCCTCCCTGAAACGTTATAAAAGCTGTGATTATGAAAACAATGTGTTCGATTTCTTTATTGACGCAAATAATATTATATCACCTTTTCTGTGTACAATTTTCAATTACATTTATGATAACTGTATATATCCTGAATCATGGTCTAAAGGAGTTATTGTTCCCATATATAAGAAAGGTGATAAAAATTTACCCTCGAATTACAGAGGTATTACATTAGTAAATACTATTGGAAAAATATTTTCTCTTATATTGAGGAACCGTATTAATAAATGGTGTGAAACAGAAAATGTATTCAATGATAGCCAATATGGTTTTCGTGATGGGCGGGCGACAGCTGATGCTATTTTTTTACTCCATGCTATTATACAAAAGGTGTTATCTAAAAAGTCTAAATTATATTGTATTTTTATAGATTATCAGAGGGCTTTTGATACAGTTAACAGAGATGCTTTATGGACTAAATTATTACAGTCCGGAATAAGTTGCAAAATGACAAACATGATTAAGTGTATATATTCGGATGTTCAAGCTTGTGTAAAAATGTCTAGCAATATGAAAATGTCAGACTTTTTCAATGTTACAATAGGTTTGAAACAAGGAGAACCGTTATCACCTTTACTTTTTATTCTCTTTATTAACGACATTGTTGAAAATTTGGATTTTAATTCATTAAAAGACAAAGATTATGAGCTTTTATCAATGTATATGATTTTATTTGCAGATGACATTGTTTTGTTCACTACTGATCCTAACAGTCTACAGTCACAAATAGATGCTATACATCAGTATTCAGAAAAATGGGGGCTAAAAATCAATGTAAATAAAACTAAAATTTGCGTTTTTGAAAAAAGGAAGCAGATTTCCTATCCTGAGTTCTATATTGACAATGAAAAAATTGAAATTGTTGATAACTTTGTATACCTTGGTATTAAATTCACGTATACTGGAAACATGGTAAATGCTGTTAAAGCCCTACATGATCAAGCTCTTAGGGCATACAATAATCTTTTGAATGTATTTGATAAAGTCAAGCTTGATATTAAAACGAAGTTGTCACTTTTTGATTCAATGATTGTGCCTATTTTAACATATGGAAGTGAAGTATGGGGTGTTTATAATTATAAGGAAGTAGATAAATTACACTTACGCTTTTGTAAATATATATTAGGAGTTAAAAAACAAACTCCTACCTTTGCAGTATATGGAGAACTTGGTCGTTTTCCCTTATCAGTTATTTCTAAGGAAAGAGCTGTTGCGTTTTGGCTAAAGATGGTGAAAAATAATGAATTACCTATTTACCATATATACAATGATTTGTGTAATAATGTTACCACTGCTTGATGGGCAAGCAGAATAAATTCCATCACAGATCATCTTGGTTATTCAAATATAAGACTGTACTTTGATCATAGAGTAAATTATTTAAATTCGTTAAAAGCAAGGATAAGGGACCAATTTGTTCAAGAATGGCGTGCATGCATAAATGTTATGCCTAAATTACATTGGTATTGTAAATATAAAACTGAATTCTGTTTTGAAAAATATTTAGATAAGGTATCAAGTGAAACCCTTAGAAAACAGTTGACAAGTATACGGTTAAGTTCACATTGTTTAGAGATAGAATTTGGTAGATATAATAATGTAGCTAGAGAAAATAGGTTATGTAAATTATGTAATCAAAATGTTACAGAATCGGAATATCATTTTATATTGTGTTGCCCACTATACAGGTGTATAAGAATGAAATACCTAGGTCATTGTTCATGGCCTAGTCTGCAAAAATTTAACTCACTCATGTCATCTAAAAGTAAAAAATGTTTGTTTAATCTTGCAAAATTTATTAAAGACGCTTTACAATTACGCAAAAATACTCTTGAAAATGTCATTGTCTTCTGATCGCAAATGTATGTACTGATATGTTCTTTATTATTTGTGTATATGTTCACTTTCATGTATGTATTGACTTTGCCATAAGTTATTCTCTTATGTTTGTAAATGGCCAAAGGCAAATGTATTGCTGATTGCTAATAAACTTGATTGATTTGATTGTTATTGTAATTTTAATCAACTTTTCAAACCAATTATTCTAGCAAGTTAGTCTTTTTAAAAATATATATTACAAAAATAAAATTAGTTTATTAATCTGCATCAAAATCCCATCAAAATTCTTAAATCTTTAATAAAAAATCTTTGATTTTCTTTATTTTGCATTCATTTAAAAAAAATGAAAATGCATCTGACTTGGATGTTATATTTAGAGTATAAGTTTAAGATACTGCAATAGCTTGTAAGCAAAAATGAGGCATGCCACTTAATTGAAACGGTAGGCGTACTTACTGATACTTGTTAACATGGATATAAGGGGAACAACTCCTATACTCTTAGCTTGTTGCGACTAAAAGCGAGCTTCCGTACGTTGTCGGGTATTTGTTTCGTTTAACAACAGACGGGTTAATTTAATAGAGTTAAAGTAGTAGATAGATAATCTTTATTCCTCCATTAGGAGAGCATATTTGTAAACAATATTTGTGAACATAATACATTTTACGTGTAGATATGAATTTAAATCATAATTCCAAAATATATGATGTAAAGTTAGATATGTAGTAGAATCGCAAATGTGTAGTATATGACAATAAATGGATGAGAACTGTGTTCGAATGATAATCGGAGTGTCATATGATAATATCATCATTGATATTTCGAACCACAGAAATTAATTTGTTTTGTTTTTGTATGTTTCTCAAGTAATCAACGAGAATCAAAATTGTCTAGGAGAGTCCAAAGAGTAAGACTAAACACTATTAACTATAATACACTGATATTGCCATGAAGTACTAGTTCATTTTCAACATGGAAACATAAATAAATTTCTCTTTCCAAGATAATAAAATTAAGGACAGATATTATTCGCTGATAAAGTAATCCATGATTCAATGCTAAGATAAGAATGATTTGACATTTTTTATCTAAAATAAAATACATATGAAAACATGATTAACACGAGAAAGTCGTTTTAGTTTCGTACATGTTTGTAATAAAATACATGTTTGAAAATGAACACTTTACAGTTCTTCCGTGTAATAACTTGACCCAAACTGGTGAAACAAGACCAGTGACAATTATTCTAAATAATATATATGTATATATCATGTAAACACATTATATACTTTAGGTTTTACAAGTAAGGCAAGTATAAAGTTGAAATTTGACTTGGTCATTCTATAGTGGCAATGTCAATGTCAATGTGACATGACCTTCAATCGTCAAAGATCGAACAAGAAGTTATGTTGTGTATGATTATTTCTATTAACTTAACATTGAAACATTTTTTTAACTTGTAAACAAATTAAAAAAATCTGTTCGAATTGCGGGTTACCCTGTTAATTTATGTCTCGTAGATAATTTGTAATTAATTGTACTCGTGGCTCGGCCTCCATGGCACAGTCAGCTACGATGTAGGCCGTAAACCTTTTCTTCTAGGGGGTTCGTGGTTCGAGACCTGGTAGGGTCGTTTGTATTACTTTTTTTACGTTGCGCAAACTTTTCCTTATGATTGTGTTTTTAGTGGACTTCAAAGTCTAATAAGCTGAACATTATAAATACAATTTTATAGCTCATAAAATATTGTTTAGAAGTAGGCCTACAATGTAGTTAATAGAATTATATTGAATGTTGGCGCATAACATACACTGGGTCCTAAGGTCATAGACATAAATGAGAGGGTTTTTCACTGAAATAATTCGCCGAATTCAATCACATTTTGTTGGTAGATAAATCAAAAGTTCAAGTCAATAGATACAAAATTTCACATGATAATACAGGTTAACCAAATAATCATTTATTTCGGGCATGTCAGATTTTCATTTTCTCTGATATTTTCAACTCATTTTTAAAAAAAAAACACAAACAAATGTTCACGACATTGACTACAATGTGATAATTTCTTTCGAAAATTATAGCTTAAAAATTGAAAAACAAAAATGTTGTTTGCTTTTAAGAAATTATCGTTTTGCATTCTATCTCCTTTAATTTGGGCATTTTTTTAATAGTCGCTTGTGAAAACAGTAAAATAACGCAACAAATAAATATGCTTAAAACTTAATGTACATCATGTAAATTTGTCAATGTAATCTTATTACCTTTGCCGTTAATATTGCTACATTTTTCTGTGTCTTAAAATATTCCTATTGAATTATTGCGTTGCGGCAATGGTATTCCCAGACGTTTTAACATGCATTCTGAAGTAACTTAGGATTTTGAGATTAGAATAAAATGGACTGCTAGTTCTAATTCATTTACTTTTGAATATTGTAAGAGCTGTAAAATGTCCTGTCAGTCAGAGCATTTTGGGAGGATACCTCTGAATTTCTAAAATTCGGATTTAGAAAGTGATGATGATTTAGAAAAAATCCAAGTAGCCAATTTGGATGATCAGGTATAACTTAGCCGTTTCTTTATTTACAAGTTTATATTAGTTTTACCTTCTAAGCGAAAAAGTGTCCATTTCGGTATATATGTGACGGATTATTTTAGTACACGAGTGGCTAGTTTTAAAAGTGCCGCCTCCGACTTCAAGTAGTCGAACGTACATTCACTGAATAGTCGGAATTTAGCATATTTATGTATACGGTATGACATTTAATCCAAGGGACAAGACTAAATCGATTAATATATTGAGTTTATTTTAACACTCACTGCCAGGTACGTCATTAACCGAGAAACCAAGTGCTACTGAGGCATTCTTTTACATGAACTCGGTCGCTAAATCCTTAAAGGATCAAATCCGAACATAGCCAAATAGCACTGAAAGCACATATATGCGTATATCATGGAGGTTGTGAGGTGCCTAGCAGAGAAAGTGTTAAAATACTCAACATTGTTTTATTAAGCATGATAATGTCTCATATTATACCAAAAAAGTATGACGTAGTTTCGAGAAACTATTTAAACAAGTCTTATTTGTTTCAAAGTAGAGTAGAGTATTGGCTGACAATTCTGTTACCACCTCTAGGCTTCGGTGGTTTGAGTCACCAATTTCAAGGGGCGTATCGTGGCTGTTGGGATCTCAGCAAGCCAAACATATACAATCACCTTTTACACAATGTATCTATATTTACAAGCTGATTGTCAACAAATGAAGCTTTTTTGATTCATACAAAAAAAACTTCATTATCCGAGATATTTATTTCAATGCAATAATTTTTTCAGGACACGTTGTATGTTTGATTGACGCTAAAAAGATTGTACCGCAGATACGACTGTGGGACCATTGAGTAGATGGAAGTGTTGGTAAACTGCTCATCAACAACAAATGTGGCAGTTGGATATCCGCAATGTCAAATGCGAAATTGGAAAGCTTTTCTTTCACAGCACTTCACGTCGCTTATTGGAATAAGGTGCTGTTAGTCTGTTACCCAATTTGCGATCTATTGAGAGCATTTATATCTTTACAAATCAAGACATACAGATTGTCATAAAAGAGTTGGTGTCATCATGAATCACCATGGCAATTGCTTTTTATTGCATGGCAGTACTGTTGTATTTTGATAATGTCATTTAATAGTTCTATCAGAACCGTTATCAGTCAAGCATGCAATGTTCTAAATAAACACTGGTACCCTGCAATAGCAGACTGTATTTTTTTGAATATGTGAAAACCTTCTTATTTAAGGACAACACCATTATGAAACTTGAAATTATGTGTGTAAAAGATGTTACCAAATATAATAACTAACCGTATTCTTTGAGTATGTAAAAAGATCTACATGTAATTGTACTTCAGTTATTTTTCAATCTTTAAAGTAATGTAAGATATGTAGTCTTTAAACATTTAAAATTATTCAATGTTTATTATTCACTCATTTTATTTTTCTATTTCAAGTAAATATCAGTATTTCCAGTTCTCAGCAGATGAGCCTAGTGTTGACACTGTGAAGGAAAGTGTGAATCCTGATAGACCCAACCTTCCGTTTTCCTAATATCGAACGACCGGCACCTGTACCACCTCAAGGGCTGAATGTTGAGCGGCAGAAATATTTATACATGTCTTTGAGACCTGACGTCCGTCCTGCATGTTAAAATGAACTCTTTCCTGCACCAGAGAGGGCATAATATGGCTTGGAACGCGTTAAATATAATACATAAGGACGTATATGTAGACAGGTTTTATTGACGTAATTGCGTTGGAAACGAAGGCAGTAAAATGTACGGGCGTATACACTTCAATGGTGCATGTAAAATTACTATTCGTTCTTATTTTATATACTTCCTTTGTAGTTAAAAGACTGTTACGTGCAAGTATTGTTATATATATGAAACTGAGTAACCTAAGGGACATGCCTTGAAAAGTGGATAAAGAAAAGGGCTCAAGAAAAACATTTCATTACATCAAGATATTTTACCTACAACCATGCCCCATATCATGCAAATCATGTACTACAATGGGGGGGTGGGGGGGGGGGGCGGTGTATTAAGTTTACACGAGACTGCATAAAAATCCATATTTCTCACACTTTTATGGGTCCTCCGTGATTGGCGTAACATTATTTATTAGCCCGTCATACAGATGAATGGGGATCGAAGCCAGGTGACCAACGCACAATATTGAGTACAACAATAACTATATAGTTAGTCTGTACTTAGTTCAGATTTTTTCAAAATGTTAATATGCAACTTTTTCCAGCGACTTCTTCGACATATCCAAGACGAATCTGCTACATGTACACTTTTTAGCAACTCAATTTAAAATGTAAATTGATGTGACAGTAATAATCATTCTAATTATATGTATCCAAAACCTGTGGCAATATTTTCCTGTTCTCTTGAAATATGACAACAAAATAATTTAAAAAGAATCACTGTTATATTACATTTGCGTATGAAATTAAACATGCACTGTCTCTATAAAATCGTTTTGATGAAATGATTATTTTTCAGAAAAAAACATTTCCTTTTCAAGCACTTCGGCACCTACTCCATTGTAAAAGGGTGCGAGGTCCGAAAACATCGCTGACGAAAGTTTACCTTCAACTCTCTTGTTAACTGAACATTTTACTGGATTATAGTGTAACTGTGTACTAAAGATGGGACGGGTTGGCTTTGCCAGGTATTATCGTTATTATACATGTACCCCCTGGGGCAATATTGGAATTACGCGTGTCTGTCCGTCGGAGCTTTCGTTCAGATACTTCCATGACTACGACAGTACGTCCGAGCTTACGTACAGATACTTACATGACTAGGACAGTCCGTCCGAGCTTACGTACAGATACTTATACTTACGTGACTAGAACAGTCCGTCCGAGCGTACGTACATATACTTATACTTACGTGACTAGAACAGTCCGTCCGAGCTTACGTACATATACTTATACTTACGTGACTAGAACAGTCCGTCCGAGCTTACGTACAGATACTTATACTTACGTGACTAGAACAGTCCGTCCGAGCGTACGTACATATACTTATACTTACGTGACTAGAACAGTCCGTCCGAGCTAACGTACAGATACTTATACTTACGTGACTAGAACAGTCCGTCAGAGCTTACATGACTAGGACAGTCCGTCCGAGCTTACGTACATATACTTACATGAGCTTACGTACAGATACTTATACTTACATGACTAGGACAGTCCGTCCGAGCTTACGTACAGATACTTATACTTACATGACTAGAACAGTCCGTCCGAGCGTACGTACAGATACTTACATGACTAGGACAGTCCGTCCGAGCTTACGTACATATACTTATACTTACATGACTATGACAGTCCGTCCGAGCGTACGTACAGATACTTATACTTACATGACTAGGACAGTCCGTCCGAGCTTACGTACATATACTTATACTTACATGACTAGGACAGTGCGTCCGAGCTTACGTTCAGATACTTTATGACTAGGACAGTGCGTCCGAGCTTACGTACATATACTTATACTTACATGACTAGGACAGTGCGTCCGAGCTTACGTACAGATACTTACATGACTAGGACAGTGCGTCCGAGCTTACGTACAGTAACTTATACTTACATGACTAGGACAGTGCGTCCGAGCTTGCGTACATATACTTACATGACTAGGACAGTGCGTGCGAGCTTACGTTTAGATACTTACATGACTAAGACAGTATGTAAATGTAAATTATATTCATTCAGTATGTTATGTGGCTAAAATTTTATTTAACATGCAAAAGAGCAATAGCGGGAACTTTAGTCCGTCTGAAAAAAAATGTCCGGATTCTTTCTTAGTAACCACTGGTCTGAATTTGGTAAAACCTCACAGAAGTGTTCCGTACAAAGCTTTGTTGTGCGTATCTTCCGTATGTTGTGCGTATCTTTCGTATGTTGTTCGTATTTTCCGTATGTTGTGCGTATCTTCCGTATGTTGTGCGTATCTTCCGTATGCTGTGCGTATCTTTCGTATGTTGTGCGTATCTTCAGTATGTTGTGCGTATCTTCCGTATGCTGTGCGTATCTTCCGTATGTTGTGCGTATCTTCCGTATGTTGTGCGTATCTTCTGTATGCTGTGCCTATCTTTCGTATGTTGTGCGTATCTTCCGTATGTTGTGCGTATCTTCCGTATGTTGAGCTCGAATATTTTTTATTGAGTTACTGCCTGTTTTACTTTTTCATACATGTCGTGTCCACGTTATTTCTTAGCAACCTGTGGGGAAATTCATTGAGACCTCACTGAAGTGAATAATATGCATAACCCTTCAATCATTGCACTCAGATAAATTGCTCTATTATTTTTCATACATATACAAAATATGTACATATACATGTAGTATCAATACTGATGTCTGTCCGCGTCATTTCTCAGCACACACGGGGGTTGAATTCAAATTCATAAGAGTTATTATTACAAAGCTTAGTTGCGCATAGTGTTTGCATGTTAGTCCCTAATAATGTTTCATTGAGTTACTGTCGTTTGATTATTGTAATAAAATAGCGTACACAGAGATGTTTGTCCGCGCTATAATTCAATGAAAGTTTACAGAAAGGATTCGAGTTGTGCGGGTATGACCTGGTGGTTGTTCTTGAGTATCACAATCAGTGTTTTCGGAAACTCGTTCTTGTATGGTTATAACATCAGGTTGTAAATTCCCCTGCCAGGGTAGGTGATCGAACTATTTATGTAAATAGTAGCCCAACGCTCTAAACCGGAGCCTTAAAGTAATCTATGACAGTTTTTAACTGTGTTTTCTTGTTGTTACATCCATTCAAGGAATATTGTAGTTCATTAATTGCGAGTGGTTTCTGTACCCACTTTAAAGTTCAATGTTATGAGCCTTGCATAACGAAAAGAAGAGAAATTACTCGTAACTTTTATGTTCACATAGTTACTTTCTATTGATAACATTCTAGATCGCCTCAAACACTGCATTGTTCATGTCCTTGCATTGTCGAAATATTGCAAAAAGTAGTATTTACCGCTCAATTACTCAAATGTATTGCACTGGATAAGCACTAGACGTTGTAATAATGTTTATGAGGCAATCAAGTTCGGTAACCAGACATGTCTATGAGGCATTCTAGTTCGGTAACCAGACAGGTTTATGAGGCAATATAGTTCGGTATTCAGACAGGTTTATGAGGCAATATAGTTCGGTAATCAGACAGGTTTATGAGGCAATATAGTTCGGTTACCAGACAGGTCTATGAGGCAATATAGTTGTTTCTTATTCAGACAGGTTTATGAGGCAATATAGTTCGGTAATCAGACATGTCTATGAGGCAATATAGTTCGGTAACCAAACAGGTCTATTAGGCAATATTGTTCTGTTATCAGATAGGTCTATGAGGCAATATAGTTCGGTAATCAGACAGGTTTATGAGGCAATTTAGTTCGGTAACCAGACAGGTTTATGAGGCAATATAGTTCGGTAACCAGACAGGTCTATGAGGCAATATAGTTCGGCAACCAGACAGGTCTATTAGGCAATATAGTTCGGTAATCAGACAGGTCTATGAGGCAATATAGTTCGGTAACCAGACAGGTTTATGAGGCAATATAGTTCGGTAATCAGACAGGTCTATGAGGCAATATAGTTCGGCAACCTGACAGGTCTATTAGGCAATATATTTCGGTAATCAGACAGGTCTATTAGGCAATATAGTTCGGTAATCAGACAGGTCTATGAGGCAATACTGTTCGGAAACCAGACAGGTTGATGAATCAATATAGTTCGATAATTTGACAGGTCTATAAGGCAATATAGTTCGGTAACCAGACAGGTTTCAACATATTCCTTTGAGTTACTATTCCTGAAATGTTGATATTTTGTGTATGACACTCTCTGCACCTTTGCTCAAGTGGTTTTATCGGATCAACAACATACTTCTTCCCACAGGGAAACTTCTGTAAATGTTTCAAAACTTCGACAATTTGAAAGGAAATTTTCATAGGTTTCAAATGTAACATCAGCTTTTTCTTTGAATCTATTTTTATCTTCCACTGTAAGGCCCTATGTTGGGCGAGCTAATCGTGACAGTGTTGGCCCAACCGTTGTGGCATTGTTGGCCCAACACTGTCATTTACATATGTTTGGTTGGACCAACATTGTCTCAAAACTGCTATTTGATCAATAAACTCACTGTTGGGCCAACAAGGAGTGTGTCAGCGGGTCTGGGGTTTTACAAGTAGCTCACTGTTTCTCTCTCATTTTGTATTCATTAGGTAATAGAAACGTTAAGCAGAGGATATCTCTTACTGGGCTTGTACATGTTTTAACATGTAAATTTCTTTCTCCTTTTGTTAAAAATAAGTTATTTTCATGAAAACGTTACACCAATATGACAAGTACACACTTTCCGGAAACAAGCAGATCCGGTAAATACTGATACCATCATCTTTACATCCTGCTTTAGTTATATGTAATCTCGTTTATTTTCATCAATTTTAAAATTAAATTTGACCAATCACGTGTTACATTAATTCTTTACAGCCTCCAGCGAACCCCTGGCTGTAAGTTGATTAAGAAATAATAAATGTGTCCCAGTATTTTTGTCGTTAATTAAATAACAGTCAAGAGTTTGGATTCGTAGAGTTAAATCACGAGTGTGTAGCACGAGTGATTTACTTTGTCGCATCCGAACGACTGACTGTATGTTATCCGACGATATAATACTGGGAGATATTTATTATTTCGATTCTAACACGACATTGTCTTTATAAAATACCCAGAATTATGTCTATCACGTAGCAACATTTCATTGTGTAATTTACCGCACGTGTTACCCGTGTAGCACGTGGTGAATTTAATCGTAAAATAATGTACATATACTTTTCCTCTATATTTATAAATGCAAAAATGCGGATCGTGCTAGAATCAACGATTACATACAGAAAGTAAAAACTAAAAAACTTCAATAGATCCAAACATTTCTGTCTGCTCTGTTGTTGAGCAGTAACATGCACATTGTATCTAGAGCTGTTAAATTTGGATCTCACCAGAAATTTCAAGGAAACTGTGTTATTCTTTTCAAGTCAAAAAACAAATGTATAATGGTTAAGCCAGATACATTTCTTACATAAGAACACAAAATGAGAATTCCGTAAGATAAATACTCGTTTGGAATCTGTCTTTATCATACTAAGTAATTATGACAACAGAAACAACACAAAACAAGAGGGCCTAGATGGCGCTATATATCTCACCTGGCTACCATTGGTTACCAGTATAATACATAAATGTACAAGGTCAATAATCCCGTCGCACACTTTGAATTCTAGACAAGAAGATTTTTTAAGTTTCCCTATGTAAAATCAAGTGAACCCCCCACTCCCGGGAAAGGTAAAAATCTATAGATGTACACTTTGGAAACTCACTTCCAAGAAGCTGGATGTTGGCAATATCATAACTGGAGTCACCCCACTTGTCGCTCTTCCGTGAGAGAGAGAGAGAGAGAGAGAGAGAGAGAGAGAGGGAGAGGGAGGGAGGAAGGAAGAAATAGAGAGAGGGGGAGGGAGAGAGAGAGGGAGATAGAGGTCCCACTTGTTGTAAGTCTTTGTTATTAAAGGTTTCTTTTCGTAAGTCAGATAAGTTAAATTTTGAAAACAATTTATCGGTTTCTTGACTATTCCCCATATCAATTCATTTAAAAAAAATCAACCATGTTATCAATTCATATCCAGGATTAAGGCATTAATCTGAAGCATGTACTGTAATTTGACTTTTTGTAAAATGTATGTAATATTTGTAAACTTCTAAATCGCTTTAAATAAAATAAGAATTATTAAAGTTAGAATTATTTATTGCAAATGTCACTCAGTTATTTTTTTAATTGAATATTAAATTGTATGGACTGCCTGCCAAGCATGTTTAGATACGTGACTTAAACATGATATTAAATGGCCGATTTGTGTTTGCTAAAAATAACATTGCACACACGCGATATTTTCTATTTCACCATGCCGGTGTTATAATGTTTATCTAATGTCGTATTGTGAAGTGGTATTTCAATATACATGTCTGCATTGAAAAAGATGTTCTGTTTGATAACCTACTTAAATTTATTTTGTCGTCTAAATAATGCTTTGTTGAAAAGAAAAGAACAGAAAGAACATATTATCATTCCAATCACTTTTTGTGTTGCATGATCATAACTATGCAGGACTCTTTTTTAAACCCGATGACCGAAATTTTGAATGTTGAAAACTTTATATCTGTTGACAATTGATTTATAACTTCCTGCTTGACATGAACGTTTAAAGGGAGAGTATCCACTATATTTCCTTATTTAACTGGCTTTAGTTATACCCACTTGAGTATTCAAGCTGAATGTCTTTTTCGTGTGTCACAGCGTATATGACATGATAATGATTTTGTTTTCTGCCGGAAGTGTTCGGTCTCCCTCGTGGTGTCCCGCCTGCAACGATAGCTTTTGCGTCAGTGGAGTGGCTTAGTCCTACCTTGTATTGGGGGGGGGTGGAGGGGGGTATCGTGTCCCTGCCTTTAAGATTTTTCTTCTGTTTCTAATGTTGTATTTTGGTTGGGATTTTTACTGAATGAATACGATAATGCATGTCTGCTCTTGGAATGCGTGCTATGCTTTTTTTAAAAACTGAATTAATCAGAAATATCTATAACATGGTAACAGTTAAAGGGAGAGTATAATTTATATTAACGTTGAGAGTACTTGACTGAGTATTGCTTCTGTCGTATTTTAAACATCCATTTCATTCAATATAGCACAATCTTAAACTTTGAAGTTTCGGCTGCTGATCTGCTGGTCTGCTGAGCTGCTGGTCTGCTGAGCTGCTAGTCTGCTGAGCTGCTGGTCTGCTGAGTTGCTGGTCTGCTGAGCTGCTGGTCTGTTGAGCTGCTGGTCTGCTGAGTTGCTGGGCTGCTAGCAGCGAAAAGTCTGTTTGCAACGAAAACTCTTCAAGTAACGTAAACTTATGAGTATAAAATATCAAAATGAAAAGGCGTGTATTTATTGTTTCTACGCATAATTCGTTCTTCTGTCGTATTTTTGAGAGAAAACCCATTTCCTTCAATATAGTACAATATTAAACTTTGAAGTTTCGGCTGCTGAACAGCTGGTCTGCTGGTCTGCTGGTCTGCTGGTGTGCTGAGCTGCTGGTCTGCTGAGCTGCTGAGTTGCTGGGCTGCTGGCAGCGAAAAGTCTGCTTGCAGCGAAAATTCTTCAAGTAACGGAAACTATTATAAAATATCAAAATGAAAGGGCGTGTATATTAATTGTATCTACGCATAATTCGTGCTTCTGACGTATTTTAAACATCCATTTCATTCAATATAACCAAGTCCACACTGCTACGCTGCCAGTCTGCAAAGTTCACGCTGCTACGCTGCCAGTCTGCCAGTCTGCCAAGTTCACGCTGCTACGCTGCCAGTCTGCCAAGTTCACGCTGCTAGGCTGCTACGCTGCCAGTCTGCCAAGTTCACGCTGCTCCACTGCCAGTCTGCCAACTTCACGCTGCTACACTGCTACGCTGCCAGTCTGCCAACTTCACGAAAATGTTTTATTTCACATACAATTTTTATAACATAGGTGTATACGAGATTAAAATAGAGATGTTTGGAAAACACATATGCCCCCTTCCATGAGTACGATGTACACGTAACTGTAACGCAAAATTCCAGGTGAAATCAATCTCGAAGAGACAACATATGTGGACATAATATTTAATTTACTTCGACGAGGTCCATAAAAAGTAAGATTGCACCAAACATCATTAAATCACCAATTTTTCACTATACAACAGTTCTGAAACCATATTCACG